>QEPC01012005.1:562496-576133 GCA_003113815.1 Sphenodon punctatus | reverse complement strand
AGGAGGAGGGAGATAAATGGTAAATTGAAGGGATAACTTTTATGTGAAGTTTTCCGAATACCTATTTGGGCTACGCAATTGTGAACCATCCAATTGCTTTGGGCAATACTATTTTGTTAGTCTAATGTGTGTGAGACTAGATTTTAGGGTACTTGTTATGCAAGCCCAGATATTATGATATATTTCTATTATCAGGGGTCAAGCTGTGCCGCTGCATCCCCCCAGAAGAGCATGTCATTCTATTTTATTCTATTTTATATTCTGTTTTATATTATTTTATTTCACTGTCTTGCTCTATTTATAGGGTATGGGCTTGGAATAATGAAAGCTGTATTAATTTTTGGTTTATATTGTAACGTATTGTGTTGTAGTACGCTTATTGTGATTTACTATCACAATACTACTATGTACTACTATGAATACTATGTATTCTTGATCGTTGAGATTTATTTGGTGGCTATGGTGAAAGCTAGCCGAAATAAACTAAACTAAACTAAACTAGAATGCTTTAGGGACACCCTGCTGTGCCTGGACTGTCAGGTTGTGGTGGTGGCCAGGAGTGCTTTTCACCAACTTAGTCTGGTGAGGAGGCCGTGGCCTTTTCTTTCTGATTCAGACCTGCCCTTGCATTTCTTTCTGATTCGGGCCTGCCCCTGATTCGGATTCACCCCTGCATTATGCTGTTGCTCTGAAGTCTTTTCTGGCTCCCTATGGCTTTCTGGGCACAATTCAAGGTGCTGTTTTTGACATTTAAAGCCCTAAACGGTCTTGGCCCCACTTATTTGAAAGAGTGCCTGTCCTTTTATGCCCCATTTCAGCTCCTGCAATCGGCCTGGAGCACCTTCCTGTAGGTATCAATGACCTTGTTCATACAACAAGGGCTCGCAGGGAGATGTTCTTGGTTGCTGCTCCAGTGTTATGGAACTCCCTTCTCCTAGAGGTTCAGTTGAGTCCAACCCTGAGCATCTTCCAGAGGCAGTGTAAGACTTTCACTTTCCTGTTTAAAAAAGCATTTGGCAAGTGGGGTTATGGGATAGGATTAGGTTTTGATAGGTGGCTTTGGAGTAGGGTTCTGAGGGGGATTTGTGTAGGGAATTGGGAGGTGGTATTAGGTGGCTTTTGGTGGGTGTTGTGGGAGGTTTGGGGGTTTTAAGGGTATTTTTATGAGTTTTATCAATTTTAATTGTTTGTGAGCCTTGGCAAATGCAGCATATAAATTAAAATAAATAAATAAATAAATCTCAATTTTCTAGGCAAAGTGGAAGACACAGAAAATTGTGGTCGCTGAACTTCTACACCCTCTGTTCTGAACTAATAAGTTTGATCCTATCCAGAACTAGTGTTGCAGCTTCTTGCAGTTTCATCCCGAGACTCCCGTTTTGGGCTATAGGAGTCTCAGGGTGAAGCTACTAAAGGTGGAAACCCTATAACCAGGGCTGCTTTTAGATGAGCAGGTCACAGTCGCACGACCCACTCAGATGATTTTTCAAAATCCTGTGAGGCGGGATTAGACGTGATGAGGAATGCGATTATACGCATTCAAGGCGGTCGCATATTGTTTACCGACCACGAACTAAATACCTCGATGTGTCTAAAAGCAGCCCAGGACAGGTTACATAAATGAAATTCGGGCACAATTCTCAACCATTAAGGTCGATGGCATCACTCCCATTGACTTCAGTGGTTGAGGATTGTCTTTTCCGTATAACACCACCAGCAGACCTACCACTGCTTACAGATGACTATATCTGCCTACTGCTTTGCATCATGTAGCAGGTGGAAGCAGACTAGCACTGTNTTGTGAGCCTTGGCAAATGCAGCATATAAATTAAAATAAATAAATAAATAAATCTCAATTTTCTAGGCAAAGTGGAAGACACAGAAAATTGTGGTCGCTGAACTTCTACACCCTCTGTTCTGAACTAATAAGTTTGATCCTATCCAGAACTAGTGTTGCAGCTTCTTGCAGTTTCATCCCGAGACTCCCGTTTTGGGCTATAGGAGTCTCAGGGTGAAGCTACTAAAGGTGGAAACCCTATAACCAGGGCTGCTTTTAGATGAGCAGGTCACAGTCGCACGACCCACTCAGATGATTTTTCAAAATCCTGTGAGGCGGGATTAGACGTGATGAGGAATGCGATTATACGCATTCAAGGCGGTCGCATATTGTTTACCGACCACGAACTAAATACCTCGATGTGTCTAAAAGCAGCCCAGGACAGGTTACATAAATGAAATTCGGGCACAATTCTCAACCATTAAGGTCGATGGCATCACTCCCATTGACTTCAGTGGTTGAGGATTGTCTTTTCCGTATAACACCACCAGCAGACCTACCACTGCTTACAGATGACTATATCTGCCTACTGCTTTGCATCATGTAGCAGGTGGAAGCAGACTAGCACTGTTAGAAAAAACACACCTGCACTCTTGTACCATATGGTGCCGCTTTGTAACCCAGTTAAATATTCCCTCATGTTGATTATAATAATAGTAATCTTCCTCCTTATCATCTTCCAAAGGATCTTTTCAATATATTACAATGGAGATTAACATGTCAACATGTGGAATGAGAGTTCGGATACCACAAAAACTCTGTGGTAACTTGGGGTTGCTCTTTGCAACTTTTACAGCCTGTAGTATTGACATCTGAAAGCAACCGTGCTCCCTCCAGCCTGTGGCCACCTGTTCCACAATCTTCCCTATGCAAAAGAGGGGAGCTGAGAATCCCCAGTAGTGTCTTTAGGCAGCTTTTAAATCCTTTTGTGTCACTGTTGTTTAACCTGGTCTGAAGACTATGCTTCAAGAATTATCTTTTTATAGTAAATGTAGCTAATTTTGAAGAAGAACAAAATAAGAGTATTTTTTCTCTCCAACCTTTATAGTAGATCATTGACATTTTACAGAGTAATGCCATTCAGTAATGCCTTTTTTAAAGTCCCATATTAATAGACAATAGATTTTAAAAAGAATACAGTGTAAATTTATTGGATTTTTTTTATTATCACATATATGATTATACTAAGGGTCTATGTCAACATTTAATGAGCTACCTAATCTGATCTTTTAAACTTCTGACTGCAAAGGACTTTTAAGTATTTTTCTGTACTATGCCGTATAGCTATTGTTTCACAGTAACTATTTTCTTCCATGATGAAATCAGAACCTGCTATCTAAATCACGTGGGTTAGACTATAGGTTACCTAGGAACACAGGAGCAATTCTGAACATCAGAAATATGAACTTCGACCTTTTTTGTAGCAGATGGAACATTTTTTGAACAACTGATCATGTGTAAATGTTATCTTGTTTGCCTTCCTTAGTAACTAGCAAATGAGCAACATATGCCTGTATTTTTCAGCCTTGTAAAGTCTTGGAATAGATTTCATTTAAAATAGGTCTTCAAAGTCTCATACAAAAGTACATGAAATATTATGTTCATTAGAATGCGGTAAAAGTTCCCTGTATTGCTTTTGCAGCGACTGCACAGCATGTTTTAAAAATTAACATTAACAAATATTACTTATATCTGAGGTTGTCAACATTTAATTAAGGAGGGCCTCTACATCTTAGGATGTCATTGGTTGGTATATATGTAATAAAAGGTTCAAATTAAAATGCCATACAATTAGTTTGTGTGGAAAAAATGACTTTTGTAGACCCCTACATTAGAGAGTTTGGAGAAATAACTATTCTGTTTAAATTGTGCTCCTTAGTATTTTAAACAGATGGCAATGGCTTTCCTCTTGATTATAACTTTGAGGCATGCTTTACTAAATGGAATCAGCGGGGTTCATTAAGGTCCCATTTGATGTATCAGTATTATAAAAATACCATGTTAATTATCCTCAAACGTTGCAAGTTACCTCCATTTTCCTGCAATCAGAAGATGAGAGAAACCCTGTGAAGCAAATTAGTCCTAATTGAAAGAGGACTGATTAATATTTAAATAAGGCATTGTGTGAGGGATTCTGCCATGAGAAAAATAGGCTGAACATCTGAATTAATTGCATAGCAGGTTAAATTAAATTTCATATAATGGGTTGGAAGATGAGTTGGCACAGTGCTTTAGCAGGGAGCACAATGGCTGAAATGCCAGTCTTTTCTTTCACTCTTGGCTGGATTCCATTGAGGTCCTTGTAGCCCTTACCTCTTTGTTGTCTTTCTTTCAATGCAAACAAAGGTACTAACAGAAAATTGCAACCACATTTTAAAAAAATGTTAATCCTTTTTGGGAGACAGCACCTGTCTACATTTTCTTCATTTCTCTTCCACCTTGGTTGTAAAATTGGGAAACATTAGTATCTTTTTCCTTGCCAGGTTTAATGAGGATTGATGTCATAAAATGCTAATGGCTGGAATATAGTTAGAATTGTGCTATTAGTGGGTTATCACTGTCTGACATTTTCACTGCACAGGAGCATACATGTGGAGCCTGTTTAAAGTGATTGGGTTACTTAAGGGTCCCTGTTAGTGATATTTAATCCAACATAAATTACTTATGCACTTTGTTAGCGTTCAAAGGAAGAGTGTCACGTTGTACATGTTGGCAGTTTTCCAGTCAAGAGCTGTTAATTACTGTACAGCTAGTGAATACATTTTGTGGCAACAGAAGCCAAAGGGGAAAAACTATATCTATATTCCATCTAACTAAAAATGAATAGATGAGAGTGCATAGAAAAAATAGACTGAAGTAATTTTCACCCTTAGGAGTTACAATGCCATTTGTTTTCATTTTGAGAATAAAAACAAATGACAGTATGATTCCCTGAGGGGAAAAAGTACTTTAGCTATAAAGAATCTCTGACAAAAACAAGCTATTATCTATTTGTATGCTGATAAGAAAAAAGCATGTTCTCCAAAGCTTTAATTCAGAACCTTATATCTTTGCAAAGTTCAATGTTTAATAAAATAATGTTTGCTGATCAAATTGAACACAACTGATAAGGAAAATGGTGGGTATCAAAGATACTTTTTTCTTTAATACATATAGTTTTGTATAGACAAATTACCTTATTGTCTCAATGCTGTTAGTAAAATAATTTTTTAACAAAGTTAAAGGGGCCTTATGTGCAGGAGGGCAAGTCATAAACAAATGTTGCTTGATATAGTTACATGTCTCAACCTTGGGAATTAGCCATAAGAAATAACTTTGAGGAACCACATAATTTTTTAAAATGAAAAACGGATGATTCTATAAGCAAAGTTACTGTACAATGTACAAATAAAGGGCTTTTTCGTTCCTTGATCTTTATGAAATGGAAATGAGAGTACAATTTGACCATAAGCAATATCCTTACTTCACATTTTTACCTCACTTTGGTGGTGTTTGTAAAGTTATCCATAGAATGTTTATTACTCGAATGCTCCATTTGTTGACTGTATTATAGCAATGGCTTTAGACCCAATATTATGCAGCGTTATACTTAAGAAACAATCCATTCCTCATATGCGTCATTTATGAAGCCATGGAAACATGGGAGATCTAGTTTTTGTATAATAAAACTGCCCTTCTTGAGTTTGCCTGTGAAATGAAAAGGTTACTTTCTAAGAGGGTGTATTAATAGTGTACATAATTATGTTTAACTGTTGCTACAGAATGTGTGGCCAAAACTTTTTCTCTTTTACATCTATCTGAGGAAGAGCTCTTAAAAGTTTGCACATGCTCACCAACAATGGTTGGTTCAATGATCAAAGGTATCCTATTAACTACTTTTGTCTCTTGTCTCCATCATTGCAAGTTAGCTTTTAAAATCTACATATCTGCCTCTCATGTTTCTCTAATGAAAACTCAACGTTTGCATGTAGAACAGTACAATCTAATTAAGCAGATATAAAAAATTTCAATAGCTCATTCATTAATGAAATTATAATAGTCACCGTTCCAGATCCTGGTTATGATCAGTTGCTGATCAAGAGTATTAAATTATGTTGTATTTTGTAATATCAGACGATTTGTTTATCTCAACATTCTTCTAAAGACATAATTAGGACAATTCTATATTAATAAACAATGGTCTCTGTAATAATCTTAAAATGAAATACTTATTACAAATAGTTTATTGATATCTTTCTGTAATTTGTAGGTACAAATGCATACATGTATGATTCACTCTGCTTCTTTTTGTATTATTTGTTAATAAGCATTTGCTCCATAACATTTAGGCTTGTGATTTTGGGGGACCCATATGCAGGTGTGTGGCTGGGTCTTTTTTATCAGTGGCTGGTTTGGTCTTGGTGAACTTCTTTCACTTTGTCGTGTTAGTTGGCATCAGTGGGTCGTCTTCTTTATCCTCGAGTGTCCTATCAAGTGTATCCTTCAAGGTGACAGTCAGACTCTTTAATATCTTCCCTCACTATCTTGAACCACATTTTTTGGGTTTTCCTCATGGTCTTTTCACCATAGCTATTAGATTGTATGCCCCACTGCCTCAGCTTCCAGCACACCCTCCCCCCAGAATGACAGCAACCCCCTCCTCCCCCCCCCAGAAGAGAGGTTTAAGAGTGGTTGGGGGGGGGGGCTAGAACTCCACCCCTGCCCACTCTGAAAACTTCCATCTTGGCAGGGCCTTTTGCAAGTGGCCTGAGCGCTAGTAGGAAATTTTTAGAGTGTGTGAGGACTGTGTGCTGTCCCTGTCCCTCTTCCCCTCCCCCCCCCTGAAAATTTCCTAGTGACACTCAGGTCACTTGTAAAGGGGCCTCCTCCGAATCCATGGCCTGGGCTCAACTGAGCCCCCTTGCTCCAGGGTAGTTAAGACCTGCCTGTGAGGCTGCTTCCCAGGGTTTCCCCCATGCATCATAATAATACAGTTTATTATTTATTAATTATTACACTAGCCTTCCACCTCTGGTTTTCAAACAGATATGGTGTTTGAATACAATGTCCAGACTGAGATTCAAAGCTTCCCAAAATTTCAGGTCCAGGGTTTTTGCTCTGGTTCATCTCTTGTTTACTTGCAAATAGCCATGAATTTAGCTTTTCTTGTGGAAGTATTGGTTCATGGTGCAAGTCATGCTCACTACAGTGCTCACAGTTATAATGATTTGCATTTGTATATTTTTAAGTTGACATATTTTATCCCAAAAGCAATTTTAATGGGCTGGATCTCCACCTTCTGTTTTTCATTGGCTTCTGTGTCTTTCTTTTTCTCTGTCTTCGGCCATTTTTACACGGCCCCACAGAGTGGAGGGACTGTGGTCGCGCCGGTGCATACATGGTGGGTGGACGGGGTGTGCATACGAGTGCACACACATTCCCATGCACCTGCCACTCATCAACATACATGGAGCAACTTCCGTTTTCCTGGTTGCTCTGTGCGTGTTGATGAGTTGGGGGTGCGTGGGGATGCATGTTAGGCGGGAGCACGCACCCCTACTCACTGTCTGCGCTGCATCCTTCACACAGGGCTCTCCCACTCACGAACACCCAGATTTCTGGGTGTTCATGAGTGGGTGCCACCCATGTAAAAAGGGCCTTTCTCTACTCAGGCAAAACCAAACTGCTACTGCGTCTTGGTGCAACTTACAACCATGTTAGAACCTGACTTCTCTTACCATACTGTCCCAAGCATAGCTCCTAGGTGTCTGACCCTCCTTTTTCTTAGTACTTTAACACACATACAAGTAGATTACATTTAAAACAGATAGCGAGCTTTGCACCTGTGAGTAGCACCTAGAATTTCAGGTAGTCTATTGGGTATCTGATTGGGTACATGAATATCAAGATGGGTTCCTCACTGCTCGAAATACTGTGTATTACTGTTGTTTATTGACTAATTCTGACTTACCATGTTACTGTTTTAGAGTCTTTCTGACATGGAATAACCAATAGATGAATAGAAGTGGGCAGAAAAATAATAAATCGGTACTCAGTAGAATGGCAGAAAATGCAATAATGGTAACTCGGGAACGGAAATCCTGTATTTCAGTTGCAGTTATTTGGTAACAGTAATTTGGCTAACTCACCAGGAACTAAATGAGTACCATGGCAGGGGGAATCATGTGAAGTCCTGCTCATGTACGTGGGTTTTTTGACATGACTAGCCCGTTTCTGCTGTGATTTCAGTGACGTGAGATAGGGCTGGAATTTCAGCCATGTCACCTGACACTGAAATCATGGCAGATATGGGCTAGTCATGTGAAAAACCTCGTGCTCATGAGTGGGACTTCACATGTTCCCCCTGCTCTAATTTCAGCTCTCGGCAGTTCCCCACCCCAGTCTCAAGTGCAAGTGGCCTCAGTGTGGCTCATTCATGACAGAACTTTAGGTCTCAATGTCAACCTTCTTTATAATGCATGAAAGCATTTGAATATGTATGTTTTAATAATCTTAAAAAATATGAACGCTGCTCTGGTTTAAGGCATTTCACAGTTTTACAACACATTTTAAAATATATTGAGTATGTTTCCAAAGCCTTTTGGTATCTGATGCTTCAATTTGCAAGATATAAATGTGCAGGTTTTCAGTGTTTTTGTAGCATACAGTCATTGAATGCTGCTTTATTTGATTCATTCTGTATGAATACTTTTTCAAAACACGTTTTGATTTCTTTTTTTGTTTTTATCTTTTCTGTATTGTACCATAGTATTGTGTCAAGCTTCAGAACCATTACTGTGATGGCATCCCCCAAAATAGTCGAATGCCTCATTTTGTAGATAACCATATTTGTTTTCTCAATACAATGGCAGTAATCTGTTTTAAAAGTAGGCCATTCCTTCCAAAACTTCAAATACATTGCATTCTACCATTCAAAAGAGGTAGATATTTAAGTAACTGTTGAAGTCCAGATTAACACATACTTTATTTGTCTTTTCAGTGTTGTTACAAGGTAAATTGACTACTTAATGTGTTCTTCCAGCATACCTTAAAAAGATGTCAGATCACCAATCCTATACTGACAGAAAAACAGCTTCCTGTATTTGACTCTCACAATTTTTTTCTAGTGTAAATAAACTAGTGTTTACTATCCTGCCCTACTATATGGGCTCTGGGTGGGTGCAGTGCACAAAAATCGTAAATAGACAAAGAACAAGTTAAAATTTCCTATCCCCAAACTTCCCAAAGCCTTATCCTTGCTTGCCAAATGCCTAGACAAATAAAAGTGTCTTGCATTGTCTTCAGAAGATGAGCAGACTCTGCCTCAGACAAACCTTCATGGAAGGGAGTTCCAAAGGTGTGGGACAGACACCAGGAATGCCTGTTCTGCATGCTCATGCTGTGTAAATTTGATAGGCACTTGCAATAGGATGCTCCCGGCTGACCTCAGAGGCCACAATGGGATGTGTGAGGGAGGAGGCAGTGTTTCAGATATGTGAGGCTTAGGCCCACTTATATGGTGATAAATAGTCCAGAGTTCTCTTTGTACTAATGTTCCACTGCTCTGGCTGTTGAAAGTAGCATTACAGTGGGTGTAAATGTAATGCACTTCAACTTTTCTTTTACACTGACAGCGAAGTATAAAGTTTTATTGACATAAATAGGAATCTGAAACTACCTTTGACTATGGGCCTTTTCACACGGGTGCCCCACCATCAATCACCACATACGTGTGCGGTGGGCGCCTGTGTGAAAAGGCCCTTAGTTACAACTTAACCACAGATTAATAGATTTACTCCCCAAAAGGCTTTCCCTCCCTTCATGTAGCTACTACAGCTTGCAAATGAGATAGAATATGGCATTACATTAATTAATTTATTTATTTATTTTATTTCTTGGCATTTTTATGCTGCCTCCTCATGCCCACGGCATCTCGGGGCGGCTAACAATACGATAAAACAGTAAAATACATTAAAACCAACATCACTTTAAAAATAATTAAAAGTCAACTGTGGCTTTGTTAGGTGGGTGTTGTGGTCGGTCTGGGTGTTCAGGAGAATACATGATGCAGTATCTTGAGTGCAGATTATGCGTCAATGAGCACAAAGACACCTGAGTGTTAGTGACTGAGGGGAAGGTTCTGAAAGGTGTGTAGGTGAACACATGCCAGAGGGTCCTTTATGATGTCTCTGTGTTTGTTGGGGGGGGGGGGGAGTAGGGCCCTGGCACTATCATTCTTCTCCTTGTGTTCTGTATATGGTGGCCAGATATGCAAATATTATTTTTATTTATTTATTTTTTAAAAATTTTTACCGTGCCCATCCTGCTACAGGCAGCTCTGGGCGGCTCACAAACAATAATAAAAACACATAAAACCATCAAAACAAGGAGGAAATAAAATATCCCTTACCTCCCACCACCCTAACCCATTCTTCCCATCAAAAGCCAGGTGGAACAGCCACGTTTTACAACAGCGTTGAAAAGAGGGGAGATCCGGGGCCAGAGGGGCCTTCACTGGCAGGGAGTTCCACATCCATGGAGCAGCCACCAAGAAGGCCCTCCCCATCATGACCCCCTGGAACATTCGGGGGACCTCGAGGAAAGCACCCCTCGATGACTGCAGGGGCTGATTTCAGGTCCTGGAGGGTGAGGTGGTCCCACAAATAGGTCGGGCCAAGGCCGGTTAGGGCTTTATAGGCAAGCAGCAACACCTTGAATCGGGTCCGGAAGACTATAGGCAGCCAGTGCAGAGACCGAAGAATTGGTGTAATATGTTGTTATTATTTTATTATTATTAGCAAGCATTTATGTAGCACCAGCAATGTACCTGGCACTTTACAAAGTAATGGAATAGACACGGTCCCTGCCCTAGGGCTTACAATCTGAGAGACGGGAGGGAGGGAGTGAAGGAAGGGGGCGAGACAAGGGGTGTAGCATTCATGAAGATGTGAGGTCTCAGGTGCACGTGCTTGGTTTGGTTACATCGAGAATGATAGCTGGCTAGTCCGTGTGGTGAGCATATGAGTACACATACCTTAGGTAACAGATTGTACTGGATGGAGGGTATCAGCAGGAGTTAAGTGAGGGGATCGAGGAGTTGGGGTGGGCAGAGTGGAAGCAGTGGGTCTTGAGGGATTTGAAGGTATAGAGGGAGGGGGCGAGGGGGATGTGGGCAGGGAGGGAATTCAAGGTGTGGGGGGCAGCTAGGGAGAAGGGGCAAAGGCAGTTAGGGAAGAAGGGGAGGCATGGGAGGGTGAGGGGACGGGAGGAGCAGAATTCACGGACTGGAGTATGGAGGGAAATTAGTGCAGAAAGGTGGGGGGAGCAAGGTTGTGAAGAGGTTATAGATGAAGACTAGGAGCTTGTGCAGGATTTGCTCAGGAAGGTGGAGCCGATGAAGAGAGAAGAGGTGAGGCTGCACGTGGTCAAAGCGATGGGCGAGGTGGATGACCCTGCCAGCAGAGTTTTGGATGGAGATAAGGTGAGAGCAGGGGAGGCCAGTGAGAAGGAGGTTACAGTAATCGAGGGGAGAAATAACTAGGGTGTGAACAAAGGTTATCTCACTCTACACCAACATTCCCCACAACGACAGAGTTGCAGCATGCCTCAGATACCTCCAGGACTACAAGAGAAACACAGACACCGATCCCAAGCACTTTGGAAAACTCATAAACTTTATCCTCACACACAACAACTTCACATTTCAAAACAAACTTTATGTACAAACTATGGGAACAGCGATAGGCACCAGAATGGCTCCCCAATATGCCAACCTGTTCATGGACCACCTAGAAGAGAACTACCTAGAGAAATGCACAACCAAACCCTTCCTGTACCTAAGATACATAGATGACCTCTTCATCATATGGAGTGAAGGGCTAGACTCCCTATTGGCATTCTGCCAAAACCTCAATAATCAACACCCTTCAATCAAACTAACACTGGAACACTCCCAAGACAAGGTCAACTTCCTGGACACCACCGTCAGCATAAAAGATGGATCCCTACAGACAGCAATATACAGGAAACCCACAGACCCCCATACATACCTTCACCGATCCAGCAACCACCCCAGACACACCAAGAAGTCCATCATCCATAGCCAAGCCCTCAGATATCACAGGATTTGCTTGGAAGAGAGAACCCGGAATGCTCACCTATCCACACTAAAGACTGCTTTCAACAAGCAAGAACACTCAGGCAGAGAAATGGACCACATAATAGAACAGACCATCCAAATATCCCGTAACAACCAACTACAATACAAGAAGAAGGAACCCTCCAATCACACTCCTCTAGTCCTCACCTGCCACCCATACGTGACATCATAAAACAACTTCAACCCATACTTGATGAGGACCCCACCCTAAAAGAGACTTTTCCTGACCCCCCCTCTTCTGGTCGCCAAACAACCCCCCAACCTCACCCAACTTATCATCCACAGCAAACTACCCAACACTGAGCACAGCCGCACTCCCACAGGAACAAAACAATGCCGGGACAAAAGATGCAAGACCTGCGCACACATCTCTGCTGCTAACAACATCCCTACACCCTGTGGTAAACCACTCCAAATACAAGGAAGTTACAACCGCAAGTCCAGTGACCTGGTCTGCCTTATACAGTGCACCAAATGCACCCATGGGAACTACGTAGGGGAAACCCACCAACCCCTACACAAATGCATGAATTCCCACAGGAAGATGATTATGGACCGAAACACAGATTCTACTGTTGGCATCCACCTCTCCCAGGATGACCACTCCATCTCTGATCTCTCCATCCTAGTCCTGAAACGCAGCCTCCACAACACCTCCAAAAGGCGTGCCTGGGAACAAAAATTCATCAGCGTGCTGGATACAAGAAACAATGGACTTAACCAGGACATTGGCTTCACAAGCCACTACAGAAATGTTAAATGCTTAACCTGTACATTTGCAGCCCATCATTTATACTATCACAGGTACCTTTAACCCCTCCACTCCCCATTCCAGGCACCCTCTCAATGACTCACCCACCCCTTTTATTTGGATTTGCCCCACCCTACATCCTCTACAGTATCATCTCACAATCACAGACTCCTTACTCCCTTCCACTCCCCTTTCCACGCACCCTCTCAATGACCTGCCCCATAATACCACACCTACTCCCTTACAAATGCATACTTCTTCCCCCACCCCTCACTGTCCTTACCCTCCCATGAGGTAATGCTCCCCAGCCTCTGCATATAACCCCCGTGCCTCGCTTTGCTCCGTGTACAGCTTGGATTTCTGACTTGCCTGACGAAGGATCCTGTGAGGTCCGAAAGCTTGCAAACCTCCACCAACCCAAGTTGGTCCAATAAAAGATATCTCTACACTACTTTGTCTCTATGAACAAAGGTTTTGGCAGAGGAGACAGAGAGAAAAGGGTGAATCTTAGCAATGTTATGGAGGGAGAAGCAACAGGATTTGGCAACAGAGTCGACATAAGGTTTAAAAGAAAGGGGTGAGTCAAAGATGAAGCCTAAGCTACGGGCTTGGGGGACAGGAAGGATGGTGACTAGGGGTGGGAAACTGGTAGAATCCGGTATCTGATAATGCCGGTACCGGGCGTACCGGCATTATTGGATTCGACCCGGTAATCCGGACCGGGTACCGGATTCCGGGGTACCGGATTTTTTTTACATTGCAGCCATTTAAAAATGGCTGCAATGTAAAAAAAACTTAAAGCCCCAGCAAAAAAGTTTTTAAAAAAGCAACCCTCCCCTCCCCGAGTGTAGGCCTTTCCCCGGAAGGCCTACAGCGTCCTGACGCCGGCAGCCACAGCCGGCGCTGAGGCC
>QEPC01012005.1:551592-562119 GCA_003113815.1 Sphenodon punctatus | reverse complement strand
GGAGGGGGAGGGAATTAATTTATTTCATTGGTTTCAATGGGGACACAGCGCCCCATTGAAACCAATGAAATAAATCCGGTACCGGCATACCGGATTTAATCCGGGAATCCGGTTTTCGCAGAACCAGTAACCGGTAAATCCGGTAGCCGGTAATGGGCCTGGGGTCCCACCACTAATGGTGACCCCATCAATGAGGATTGGCAGGGAAGAGGGAGAGGAAGGATGAAGGGAGAAGATAAGAAGTTTTAGCCATGTTGAGTTTGAGTTGGCGTTGAGACATCCAGGAAGAGATATCAGAGAGACAGCTGGTGGGGCGAGCTTGAATAGATGGGGAGAGACAGAGAGGGAATAGGGAGAGTTGAGTGTCATCAGCGTAGAGGTGATATTGGAAGCCATGGGAGGTAATGAGTTATAATAATCACTTTATTGCGTGACCAAAAGGTCATTGCAAAGAACCACAACAACATAATACAAAATAAGATGCATATACAAATGTAATATAACATCAATTTTGTCAAATAAAATAAATAAAAAGTTAAAAGGAACAGCAATACAAACCAATATTATCTTAATGCAATTAAAAAATATATATATTTGCAAGGAGCAATTTACAGCCCCTGAGTCTGTTTACTAATGTAAACACAAAATAAGAATTGTGCCACCTTTACCGTAACGTCCTTGGTCCTGTCACAGAGTAACCGTTTTATATAGAAATCTCACGATCTCCCAGGGAAAAGACTAATCTCAGGAGATATAAATCTCTGACGTAGATCAGCGTACAGAGGCCACTCCAAAATAATATGTTTTACAGATTCAATGCACAACAAGCTACATTGACAAAGATGCCCAGTCAACGGGACACCTCGATATCTCCCCAGGGTGAGAGATGAGGGAAAATAATTCACCCTTGCCAGGAAGAACAACCTCCTCCTTAAAGGGGGGAGCCCACAGTCCAAGTACATCCTCGGGTGGTCACCCTCACTCATCAGAAGATTATAGAGGCCTAGAGCACTGCTTTCCCCCAATGTTGCCCACCTCTCCTGACGGCCAATGTCCGACAGCCTCTGGATCACCATTTTCTTTGAAGTTTTATATCCAAGGGGAGCAAGAGCCTCCGGGGTAAATCCCAGATAATTCAACTTCTTGGCTACTAATTTTACCCATCTACAGGGAACCCTATCTGACATCACAGGCTGCGTAAGAGGGGCAGCCAGACAGAAAAACAGCTTCAGCCAATAATTCAGAGCTCCCCTCCAAATCTTTTCATGTAGAGGGATCACACCACATTCCAGATACAGGACCAGAGAGCTCAGACCAGGGGGAGCAGTAAGTAGAGTACGCAAAAACCCAGCCTGAATACATTCTAAATTCTTGATTTTATCCAATGCCCAAAGATGGGCACCATAAAGTAGCTGAGGTACACGTTTGTGAAAAAACACTTTAATAGCCCGGTTAATCAACCTCCCACCGCGTGATCGAAAAAAGGTCAAAAGGACCTTATTCAATTGCCTGGCTCGTGTGGAGGCACACAAGGACTGCAAAGACCATTCACCCGAAGCTTGAAAAAGGAGCCCTAAGTATTTGTAGACCCTAACTTGTTCTATTTCCATTCCCTCTATATACAATCTATGTTTTACTGATTTCCTTGAGAATACCACCGCTTTAGTCTTAGAATGGTTAATCTCAACAGAATTCACATGACAGTATTTCCCAAACAGCCCCAAGGAGCGTCTCAAACCAATTTGTGTGCGTGACAAAAGCACAGTATCATCTGCATATAACAGACAGGAAATGTGGGTATCACATACCTTGGGGGGGGTAACACTTATCAACTGTAAATTCTCTAACCAGATCATTCAGGTATAAATTATAGGGATGGGGGAACGCGGTTCGGAAGTTTGGAGTTCGGCCCGAACTCTGGCTGTTTGGATGAGCGAACCCGAACCCGAACCGACCAAACCGAACTCAATTCCGAACGCCGAAATGACCGAACAGTTCGGTCAGTTTGGATTGCGTCCGGGTGACTAAAATGACAAAAACGTGGTGTCACTGTAAGGCCAAACGTGGCAGGGAGGGGGAGTCAGCTGAGGAGCAGACTTCCAGGCACCAGGGGTGGAGAGTGGAGAGGGGCTTGGAGGAGCAGCCAGCCTGCCCAATCACTATCCATTTTCACCTCAGACCGCTGGCTTCGCAGTCTGCGATTGGCCACAGGCTAGGCTGCATGGAGCCAATGGGGCTTACGGTGAGGCGGGCGCAGCAAGAAACAAAACTGATTGCCTCCCCCCTTCCCAACACCTTCTAGCTAGTCACTGTTCCTGAACAGCAGACGTTTCAGAAGGCTCCCTCTCTCCCAGCATTTTTTGTTCCTTCCTAGTCCTAATCCATTGCCATCCTCCTCCTATTTCATCCATCCAACCCATTTACCTCCATATTATCATTTATTTAGGTTATATTAGATAGATGTAGGTGTTATTTTTTGTTTTTACCCCTCCCTGTGTTCCTGTCTCTTATACACATCTAGATGTGTATAAGAGACAGATCTAGAAGCTGCCACTCTAGCCCCAGGACTCACCGTCATGGGTCTGGGGCCATCATTCCTCGCACAGAGAGCCGATTTTCCATAGCATCAAGAAACAGCCACTCCAGCCCCAGGACCCGCCATCAGGGTTCTGGGGCCAAGTTACAGGCAGGGAGGGCTGTGGCCAATATGTATCTAGAAGCTGCCACTCTAGCCCCAGGACTCACCGTCATGGGTCTGGGGCCATCATTCCTCGCACAGAGAGCCGATTTTCCATAGCATCAAGAAACAGCCACTCCAGCCCCAGGACCCGCCATCAGGGTTCTGGGGCCAAGTTACAGGCAGGGAGGGCTGTGGCCAATATGTATCTAGAAGCTGCCACTCTAGCCCCAGGACTCACCGTCATGGGTCTGGGGCCATCATTCCTCGCACAGAGAGCCGATTTTCCATAGCATCAAGAAACAGCCACTCCAGCCCCAGGACCCGCCATCAGGGTTCTGGGGCCAAGTTACAGGCAGGGAGGTCTGTGGCCAATATCTAGAAGCTGCCACTCTAGCCCCAGGACTCACCGTCATGGGTCTGGGGCCATCATTCCTCGCACAGAGAGCCGATTTTCCATAGCATCAAGAAACAGCCACTCCAGCCCCAGAACCCACCGCCATGGGTCTGGGGCCATCATTCCTCGCATGATGTTCCTTTCCCTTGTCCCCCCTCGTCTCTCTTAGGTTGTAGGTCCCTTGGGGTAGGGACCTGTCTATAACTATTAATTGTACAGTGCTTGT
Organism: Sphenodon punctatus; assembly: GCA_003113815.1. Lineage (NCBI taxonomy): Eukaryota > Metazoa > Chordata > Lepidosauria > Sphenodontia > Sphenodontidae > Sphenodon > Sphenodon punctatus. The sequence goes on along the minus strand of QEPC01012005.1, from coordinate 558,819 downwards.
TACAGTGCTGGTGCTATGTAAATAAATAATAATAATAATAATACCATGGAATTTGAAATAATATCTCGACCGAACCGAATGTCCGAGCCGAACAATTCGGAAAAGTTTGGATGAGTTCGGGGGTGGGAAAAACGTGACTGGAAGGTGGGAAAAACATGACTGGAAGTGGCAGGCAGCTGAGGAGCAGACTTCCTGGCACCAGGGGTGGAGACCAGGGGTGGTTTTAGGGTCAAACAAAAAAAATATCAAATTTGGTTTCGGTATCGATATCGATAGCACTATTTTTGGTTCTTCGGCCAACTTCAGCTGAACCGAACTCCACCAGACCGAACAGCCGAACCCGAACTCAGATTTCGGACCGAACGTCCGAACATCCAAACCACGTTCTGTTTGCCCATCCCTAGAGAGTTGTACATTAATTTGTAATGTATGCTCTTCTGTGTGTCAGTGTGTTTGAGACTATGACAATACATCTCTGAGGTTAAGAGGAGTAAGCTTCAGATGACCTGCAGGAGGTAGAACATGTTAAAACAGTGTTAAATTGCATTGCTGTAGTGGTAGGCTCAGCCTTGGGTTAAATTGCCTTAGCACAGGAAACCCTGGGTTAATGCCATCTTGATAGGAAGGGGACTAAGTTCACACTACATTTTAATGGAAGATTCCAAGATGATTGTGCAAGCCCCTAAATGAGTTCTTTTAGGTAGGGGTGGAGAGAAGTAACCAGGACAGAAGAGGTGTGGTGATTGGTGCATTGACCAGACATTCTTTGTTGGTGGTGCTTCTGCTGAGGCTTGGTCACAACCTCAGCCTTTCCAGTCTGTTGTCCCCTATTTCTTAGGGGACAACAGCATGAAATAACCCTCTCCAGGATGAACCGAAGCTCCTTGCCTGTATAGCAGTGAATGAAACACATGGTGTTATGTATTTATTTAAAGTAATTTGTTAGGGTACCAGTCTGGAAGCTCCATTCTTCTCCATATTCAAAGAATTGAATCGCCAATTTTTAAGTGCATGGGGAGGAATTCTGCTGTGTTATACAGCACAGATTGCCAAAAATGTTCAGTTAGTGCTTCTGGTTGTTGATGATTTTTGACCCTTTTCTAGTATGTTTATGCATCTTTTAGAATAAGTATTGGGCACATGACACAAAGTAATTAAGTTGGTATCTTTGCAGCATGAGGCTGTTCCCGGGGGTATGTCCCTGCAGGATCAGACCCCTGGGCTGTCACTTCCGTGGGGAATCAACAATGCACACATGCAGTCTAGGAATTAGCTCAGTCTCTTTATTGATGGATACAGTGTTTCTCTGTTTCTGGGCTGTTGGCTCATCCCCCTCACACCCTGCAGGCCCAGCTTAGTCTCTTCAAGACGCAGACATCCACTCTGCACAGTATCAACCCCCAAGGTCCGTTCTAGCCAGGCCAACAGACCCCTGGCTCACTCCAAGTCTTCCCAGGCAGCAAGCTTCCTCCTGGGCACAGATTTCCCCACTCCCTGGGCCCACAGATTCTCTCCGTTCCAAGACTTCAGGACCCTGGAAAGCGTAGAGTGGCTAGGCAGGCCTCCAGGCTTCTCAGTCGAACTCCATAGATCAGGCTTCTCCCCAGCAGGGTTTCAGGACTGGTCAGCTCCCCTGCTGAGACCCTCCAGGGAATGTTGCCTCCTCAGCTCCCAGGCAAAGACTGAAACCCTCTCTGACTTGCAGCCTCTTATGTAGGAGGAGTGGGGCATGGCCAGGTCTCCAGGCTGTCTGCCCTTAAAGGGCCAGTACCCTGCCCACTCTATCAACCTGTAGTTAGCTCAGGCTGGTCTCTAGCTATGGACTGACTGCACCACACCCATGTACATGCTCAGCCCTAAGGCTGGCCCACTCGGGGTAGCAGCCCCGCAGGACTGCTCCCTGCTGTAATCTTTATTAGATCAACTTCTTTTAGTGAGAGTTTGCCAGATTCTCAGCTTCATGGAGGTCTTCCTCAAGCAAGATGAAAGAAGATCAGAACTGAAATCAAGTTAAGTTGAGGGTAGGTTTTATTAGCAGAGGATGATAGTCTCTCCTGTTAGGTTCTTGAGAAGCCTTAAATATTTTATACTAAGGGCCTGTTCTCATGTGCATATCTGTTCTGCGGTTTTCACTCCAAAGGGTTACACCATAGTAACCACCTCCCTCTGCCTCCATTCTCATGAGAGTTAGGGGAGCCAGTGGGCAAAACCGCACAAGACAGTGGTAGCTGGATCCCCTTCCCAACCCATGGAGTGGCAATGCAGCTGCCATCCATTGGGCTAGCGTGGAGAGCAGAACATACATGCAGCTTCCCAGCAGCCACCACGCTGCCCCCATGCCCGGGATTGGTCCGAGGAACCAAACACACATGCAGGACTTGGGCTCAGGAGCAGTGGATTGGACTCACGAAAAGTGGTCTCTGGCAGTAGATCACTCCCCCATCTAGGGGGTGTAAATGGCCCCATCCCCAGTCCAAGGCACCATCATCCCTGGTCAGTGTTCAGGCTGCAGGGAAGCCAATGGATTTGCCCAGGTAAAGCTGCACCCAGAGAGTGCTCTGCAGGTTCTTCCTCCCTTGCCTGGAGGTAGCAGGTCCCAGCACATGGACAGAGACCGCACGTGTACCGCATGCTGCACACCTGGGCTCATCACTGCTGCAGCTCCAGAAGTGGATCCTGCTGCTGTGTGAGGTGAGAGATGAAGGAAGGAGGGGCTGGATTGGACTGGACTCGGTTCTTGAACCCATCACCCCTGGGTAAGGGTGACCTACTTCCCTCCCTTTCTCCCTCCTGTCAGCGGCAGCTTTTCCCGGGTGTGCCATCAGCTGACAGGCAGCTGTGGGGGGGGGGGTCTACTCACTCCCAGCCTGTTCCATCAGCTGATAGGTGGCCAGCAGCCACTGTTCCTGGGCCCAATCCTTGCTGACATGGCCATGACCATGGTGATGGTGGACCTTGCCATGTGCAGGGATTGCACAGAACCTAACGAACAGGAAGGTGCACATTAGCCTGGATTAGTCCAACTGGGCCAGCCTTAGTCCATGTCAACCACCTTCTCTGGACAACAGTTTAGGTAGCAGCCAGCCACCTGCCTCATGGTGGAAGTCGGTGAAAATCTGGCAGCCACCTAGCAGACAGGCAGTCAAATCATGAGCTGATGTTAGCTAATGTGGGCTGTCTCATTTATTTTCACTCAGTGATTAAAAACATCCCCCCTCCCATGGAAATTGCTCGGAACTTCCAGCAGGAGTAGCAATTGGTGAGGAAGTGACACTGCATCAGGGAGTAGAAAACACAGAGACACTGGAAGTAGAAACACTGTGGTCTGTTGGGAGGATAGCACAGAGAAAGGTAAATACGGGCAGTTTCCTTCCAAAGTTACTCACCAGCATGACCCCCAGAGTAGGAGTCGTCTTCCGCATTTTAACGCCATTTGTTTGGGAAGATAATTCCCCCCTTTTCTATCCTCACGTTGAATCCCTGTGTTTGTGTGAACACAGGTGAGGTTAAAAGGGTGTTTTTAGACAAGTGCCTCCCCACCCATCATCCACCCATCGTGTATGTTTCAGGGCTGCATAGGGCACCAATGAAGCCCTGTAACATACATGATGGGTGGGGAGGTACTTGTCTAAAGACACCCGAAGAGAGTTAGGAGGTGGTGACCTCCAAACAAATGCTGGTATGAGCAAGCCCTAAGTGTTTACTCAGGCTACTCACAGGTAGAGAACCTCCTGAACACTAACATTACAGAGTAGATAATAAACGTTTTACAATATATTCAGTCAGGTTAGTGTAGAGGAAATACTTAATATTGTGTTCATTTGTTTATTTCTGTAAGAGCACAACAGATGACTCAATTTATGAATAAATCTATGCAACATTATATTTTTAAAAGCTTATGTTTGGATGCTGCTATAAATATAAAAATCTTACAAATGACAGCAAGGTTTGTCAGATCACTGCAAATGAACTGAAAATGGTAAAAGCACGTTGATATCAAAGTTAGTTTTAAGATGTTACATAGGTAGGTTGAACAAAGTATTAACATTCATTGTCCATTCAGCATAATAATACCACAAAGCTTCTGTATATCAGTTTTTAACCCTCAGATGATTGAAAATACACTGTATTAATCTGGTATTGGGGGTAAAATAGACACACAATTAAACCTTGGAGGCTGATGGAACCGCAGCGGTTCCAAGACATGCTGGGGGAGATGTCTTTGGACCTTGATGGCTGATTGGCTGATGATCTCATCCAAGCATGGAACACCTTGATGGGGGTGGGGGGGCATTGACTGGGTGGCTCCGAGGTGTCCGTTGCCGCCGCTTCGTCATTGTAGGGCTCCTTGGTTTACTGAGGAGCTATGGTGTATGAAGCAGGAGGAACAGCGGTTAGAGCGATGCTGGTGTTCTCACGCTCAATCCGATCGGCTTCAGCATCGGGCCCATATGCGGTCCTATGCTGTGGCTGTGAGGGCAGCAAAGAAGGAATACTTTGCCACCCTCATAGCTGCTGCAAAGTTGTGTCCAGTGGAGCTCTTCTGGGTGGTGAGGGGCCTGGTCAATCTGGCCTCCCTCCGCCTGGAGGGGGAGATATCCCAGGCTCGCTGTGAGGAGTTTGTCACCTACTTTGCAGATAAGATTGCTCGGATTCAGCATGATTTCAGAGCCGGGATTCATGCAGAGGAAGGAGAGCTTGGGGTTATGGATACCCTGTCTGGTCCATCTTTGTGGGATCACTTTCAGGAAGTGATGCTGGCTGATGCTGTGGGTGTCCTGGGGTCTGTTAGGGTCACCTTTTGAGAATTAGATCCGTGTCCATCCTGGTTGGTGATCACCCCCGCCAACACCGGCCCCAAGGTCTCCTTGGAGGCTTTCAACACCTCCCTTCAGGAGTGTAGGGTGCTGAACTGCCTCAAGGAGGCTGCGGTGCGGCCCCTGTTAAAGAAACCATCTTTGGACGTTGACGCGCTGGCCAGTTACCGGCCTGTCTCTAACCTTTCCTTTTTAGGGAAGCTTATTGAATGGGTAGTGGCACAGCAGCTCTGGGGTCACCTGGATAGCATCAGTTTTCTAGATCCTTTTCAATCGGGGTTTCGCCCAGGGTATGGCACCAAGATTGCGTTGGTGGTCTTGGTGGACGACCTCCGCCGAGAGATGGATTCAAGGCATTCGACACTACTTGTCCTCTTAGATCTCTCAGCTGGTTTTGATACAATGGACCACAGGTTATTATTGAGCTGATTGTGATCCCTGGGGGTGGGGGGACGATGGGTCGGTCCTTGGATGGTTCTGCTCATTCCTCTCAGGAAGGAACCAGTGGGTGGTGCTGGGGATTGAAACATCTAGCCTCCGGGACCTCTCTTGCGGTGTACTGCAATATTCTATTTTGTCTCCATTATTGTTTAACATCTATATGCAACCCCTGGGTTAGGTCATGAAACGGTTTGGTGTGCGTTGCCCCTATATGCTGATGACACCCAGCTATACCTTGTTTTCAACTGACCCAGGGCCTGCAGTCCCAGTGCTTTCCCAGCGCCTGGAAGCAGTGGCTGACTGGATGCGGCAGAGCAGATGAGGCTGAATTCCGATAAGACAGAGGTGATGTTGGTGGGTCGGGCAGCTGGGGTGATGGCTCCCCTCGTTGATGAGGTCCGCCCCCCGCTGACTCCCCAAGTTCAGAGCTTGGGAGTCCTGTTGGACCACAGCCTCAATTGCCAGGTAAAGGGAGCCTTTTGCCAGTTATATCTTGTGTGGAGGCTCCGACCATATGTTTTGGATTCCGACCTGGCCGCCCTCATCCATACATTCATCACCTCAAAGCTGGATTACTGCAATGCGCTCTACATGGGGCTGCCCCTGGTGATGGCTTGGAAGCTGCAACTGGTACAGAATGCAGTGGCCTGTCTTTTGACAGGGACGGGCTGTAGGGAGCACATAACCCAGTGCTCCGAGCTCTGCATTGGTGGCCTATAGTGTTCCGAGCCTGATTCAAGGTGCTGGTTTTAACCTTTAAAGCCCTACACGGCTTTGGCCCCTCCTATCTGAGAAACTGCCTCACTCCTCAGGTCCAGGGGCTATCCTTGTGGTCCACTGGGGGTGCCTTCTTGGAGGTCCCCCAGGTTAGCCGTGGGGCCACAATGGAGAGGGCATTCTCGGTGGCCGCACCACACCTGTGGAACTCCCTCCCTCAACTGGCCCCAGGTCTGCTGACCTTCCGCTGGGCCTGTAAGACCTAGCTGTTCGTCCAGGCCTTCGAGGAAGGGAGTGGGGAGGGTGGGGGAGGAGGGAGGGTTAGTTTTTTCACTGTTCTTAGCTTATTTAACTGGTTTTTAGTTTCCTTTTTGTCTATGTTTTTTACTGTGTTTATTGTTTTAAAATGTGCAAGTTGTGAGCCGCCCTGAGCCATCTGTTGATGGGAGGGGGGTGGGATATAAATTTTAATATAAATAAAATTAAAATAAATTACATCACAATTGGGGGTAAATGTGATTGATTTGAAAATGATTCCAGGTTAACATAAACAAATTAAATTTTATCAAGTGATTGTTTACAGTACAGAAAACAATACTAAAACAGAAGGTATTTGGGATCAAGGGTATGCAAACATTCCCAAAATTGCAATACTGGGTGTTGAACTGACTGGGGGTTGATTTAAATGTTTGGGATGAATATTATCCCAGTACCGTAGGCGTGCAGTGCTTTCATTTTTCCATTCATTACTATTGGGGCCAAATTTACCCCCCAATACATTTTAGTGAAAAATCTCAATTAAAAAAAATATATAATGGGGAGTGAGTTGGGAGGAATGAACCAACACAGGGCAATTGACCTCATTACTGTTGATGAATACATGGAATCTGAAGTGGTACAGGTGTGCTAAAAAAAATTTATGGTTTAGATTTATGTAAAAATCTATCTGTGGGTTAAGATAATTCCTTTTTGGCATTTCATTATAATATACATGTCTGTATTGTGTAGATGTGTGAGATAGGGTATTTTCAGACGATACGTGGGCCGTTGGCCCCGTACCGGCACCAACGGCTTCGTTCCCCGCCGGGGTCACCCCGTAACGGCACAACAGACGTGCCAGGGGGATCCCGGCGGGGAAAGTGGGAGGGGCCGGGGCCGCGCGGTGCAACGTGCGGCCGCACGGCCCCGCCCCCTCCACGCACCCCGCCGCCCGCCCTCCGAGGAGACGGGCGGGCGGCGGGGCCAATGCGGC
>QEPC01012005.1:538103-551492 GCA_003113815.1 Sphenodon punctatus | reverse complement strand
GGGGGGGGGGCTGGAGCCTCTCTAGCCCCCCTGGTTAATCTGTCCCTGATTCATAAGAGAAAGAGCTAAAACTAGAGACACCAGAGAGAAAGACAACAGCTGATTTGATGTGGCAAGGTAATTTGTCCCCCTCCTCAGCACCACTTGCCTTGTCGTAGAGTTATTTTCAGAGACAATAATTAAGAGACCATTTTCTTTGAATGTTTAATCCCCTTTTCCTTTCCCCCCCACCCAGGGGGGGTGGGTTGCCAAGAGTACACTAAACCAGTACTTCTAACTCTACACTGGCTGCCAATATCGTTCTAGGCTGTGTTATTTTAATAAAGCCTTACTCCCTCCCCCCCCCCTTTACTACCGGTGTGTAGTTCCCTTATTGGAGTCTGGGTCTGGGCCTCATTTGGTTTTACCTCAGGTTTTGTTTGTCTATTGTTGGTGAAGCCCTCCTCCCCTTTTTAGACTTCAAATTTCACCAGCTGGAGACACCACATGTTAGAACCCCTAAAGAGAACCCAGGCCCCATAGTTTCCCCTCCCCCCCTTCCTGGCAAGGAGGCCAAAGGGTGAGGAGAGTGGTGTTAGAACATCAACTCAGGTTTACACAGACAAGTGTAAAGGATCTTAGTAAAGTATGGTCCACAATGTATATGTAAATTGGTCATGACTGTAAATTGCATGTAAATTGGTCATGTTAAGGATTTAGCACAACTTTTATTATAAATCCATGTTTTCACATACAGCTTCCTAAAATAATGAGGGTTTCATCTTAAAGTTTTCATTTTGGCTCTGCACTTTATGTGGGTCTACCATTGAAGACAATTCGGGAGCTGAAGCTCATGCAGAACGTGGCGACCTGGAGGGGGTGGGGGTGGGGGGGTTGCCAAGAGTACACTAAACCAGTACTTCTGAGTCTGCACTGGCTGCCAATATCGTTTTAGGCATGATTCAAGGTGCTGGTTTTGACCTATAAACAGCCTGAATCCTACATATTGAAAGGACTGCCTTCCTCTTTTTGTTCCTTCATGACCCATAAGATAAGCCAAAAATGCCCTCTTGCAAGTTCCATCATTGGCCCAGGTCTGTATCACCTGGGTTCACAGAGAGGTGGTGTTGGTGGCTGCTCCATGGCTTTGGAAATTCCTTCCCTTGGAGGGTCCTCTAAAGCCCTGCCTTGTGCATCTTCTAAAGACAGTGTAAGATGTTATTCAGCCAAGCTTTCAACAGGCAGGGGTAGATTTTTCTTTTGGGATGTATTTGGGTGAGCGGGGGGTCTCTTATTGTTTTATGGGGGAGGGGTGTCTTTTATTGTTTTAAGGGTTTTACTTTTATTCAGTGTGTGGCAAGGTCAGAGGTGTGCGCCCTGCACAGCAGGGGCTTTGAGAGAGGTCCCTTTAAGAACCAGCGGGCTGTGCAGTAAGCAGGCCCTTAAAAGATCAAGTTGCAGGTGAGGTAAGAGGTCACCTGAGGTTGAGAGAGGCCATGAGTGAGCAAAGCAGCCAATGAAAGTGGACTGCAGTGCAGGATAGAACACCGGCCCGTCTGTGAAGTCCATCGTGTAGCAACTATTTATTTTTAAAATAAATAATAAATAAATAAATAAAATAAAATAAAACTGTGAGTGGGGGCTCCAGGTGGTGACCCTGCACTTCAGCCAGCTCCCATCTTGTATGTTAAACACCCATAATTTTCCATTGTATAAATGCATACGTATGTGTAACATACATAGTAACACCCTCAATATTTGGTTATTCCAAACTTTAGTTTTAGACAGTTTATTTTTTGTTATATACCTTTCTAACATTTAGAGAACCAAAAAGGAGATTTAAAATACTTTTTGGTCATCATTTTTATATTGTTTCATACTTTTGACAGTGGTTTGTATGCACTGAGTAAAAGGTAGTATGAGTGCCCTATTTCTGTCTGTTTTCATTACTGTATTCCTTCTATGTGCTCCATCTTTTTCACTCTGTATGCCTAGTGGGACATTAAAGGTTCTGTAATTATTTCAATAAGATCAGGGTTATAGATTTTTTTGTTCCACTTAGTTGTTTGCTAATAAACCTGCCTCTGTGCTGAAGGCTAACAATTTTTTTATTTAACAGTGCACTTTTTTTACATGATATATTAGAGAGCATTTTTAAAAGGTCAGACTTGTGCAGTATATTGTTTTCTTTGTTGTAATAGTTGCTAGGTAGTTCTTGAGCTGGAAACTACGGCTATTTCAATTTTGTTTAAAAACATAAATATTAAAACTGTTTCAGGGTTTCAGAATATTTTTAAAATTAATAAACAACAATAAAACAGAACATGGTTAGGACCCTATTAAAATTTTATCTCCTTCTAGTATTAAATATAGTGCACAGCATCACAAAGGATAAACATTAAACAAGTAAATCTGGTTAGTGCAACAGAGTCATTTTCTTAGCTGTCTAACAGTTTTCTAGAATGCCTATCCCCATAATATGTATGCTTAGAATGAGGGATGAGTAATGCATAATATGTATACTTAGAACTCATAATATGTATACTTAGAATGAGGGATGAGCAACGCAGATTTATGCCTATGCAGAAGAGAATTCATTGTGTAGAGTTAGTGTAGCCTATTGGATAAGTGTTAGGCTTGGACCTAGGCAAGCAGGGTTCAATTCTTGTTTTAGCTGTGTGGTCGTCAACAAGTTGCTATCTCTCAGTCTCAGTTCCCCATCTGCAAAATGGAAATAATGGCTGGTTGTGAGAGTGAACTAGATCAGGATTGTAAAGAGCCTTTGAACACTATTGTATAAATAAAACTGGTTAGTCGCCCCGTTGTCTACTTCTAGGGATGATAACAGACATAACGCTAGCACTTACAATGTATACAAACTATCCAGCCACTACTAGACTAACACCTAGGGTGAAAACAGACATAACACTAACTCCACTTCAACACCGCTTTAACATTTCTTATGCATGTTGCAGAGCTGCATGGGACACCAGTACAGCCCTGCAACATGCATAAACATTTTTAAAGCAGTGTTGAAGTGGAGTTAGTGTTATGTCTGTTTTCACCCTTGGTGTTCATCTAACAGTGGCTTCTCAGGATTACTTTTTCAAAATGTGTTTAGTTAAGAAAGCTTCATTTGTTTTTCTGTACCTGGTAATCCAGGCCTTTGTCACCTCAAATGTGGATTATTGTAATTCCTCTTGTATGGGCACATGTGGATGGTGTATATTAGTCCTTTATTTTGTGGTCTTCCCTAGGGACAAATTTCTCAGTGAAGTTTACGTGCCTACAAACTTTAAATCATTAGAGTCCTGGGTGTTTTAATTCTTCAATCCTGGAAACACATACACGAATGCTGCCACCCAAACAGTTTTCACCTGGAATTGGGTGGACTCTGTGTGTGTCTGTCCAGTGTCCTGCTTGGAATGCCAAATGTCTGAAAACCAGAGTCCTGAAGAGGCATCGCATCTCTGCTTCATCTCTGTTCATAGCACCACTATGGCCCATCCAGCTTCTGCCTTCACTTATCTTATACCCCCAGCCTGCCTCTGTTCCACACTCAGCCCCTGCCCCTAGCTACTTCCCACCTGCTATACACCCCAGTGTGCCCCTCCATGCCCTGGCATCCATCCTCTCTCCTTTCTCTTTTATTAGCCCAGCCTCAATGTTGGAAAATTGACTATTTTAAATTTGTATCAATTTACATTAACCAAATCACACAAATATATACAAACTAGTATTGTCCAATTTTAATTTTTTTTAAAAAAGTATTGTGAGGAGCCAGCCGTAACTTGCATCTATAGGTAGCTTTAGTTCTATGAGTAGTTCCACTGAACACAGTAGGACAGAGACCAGGGCTTAGTTGCGGGTGGGAGGGGACTTGGTAGAGCTGAGTCCTGGCAATTAAATTCAAGGGGGGAGGGGAGGGGGGGGGGGGGATGAACTCTAGGAAATTTTTCAGTAGGAGGGTGCACTCCAAAATGTGACAGATCAGAAAAAGCCGATATTGGCCATTTCAGGGTTGGAAACAAAAGTCAGAAAAAAACGGATGGTTTATTTCCTTTCCTGCTCTACCACTTGTGCTGGTCATGACATAACTAAGGCTGTTTGCACATGAGACAGGAGGGAGGAGGAAAGCTGGCCCGAGAGATCACAACTGAGAGATCACTGGAAGCTCTGCTTATGTGGATGGGATTTTTAACGTTGTTTTCCTATTTCTGCTGTGATTTCACTCTTGGAAAACAGGGCTCAGATCTAGCCCTGTATCCTGTGAATGAAATCATGGTAAAAATGGCAAATGTTGGTAAAACCCCCGTGCCTGCCGCAACTTTGGCTCACGGCACTTCCCCTCCCTCCCCTGTCTTGTGTGCAAGCAGCCTAACTTTTTTCATAAGAACTTGAGCTGCAGAGAGGAAGGGTGGTTCAGTAGCTGGGGTGTTTGCTGGAAACTAAGGTTTAGTTTCCTGCTCTGACAAGCTCTGGTGCAGGAGGCATGACTTTTGGGGCCAGATTGGTCCCTGACAATTTTTTACAAACATGCACTGACAGAGACCTAAATGTTTGTTCATGGGATTGTGGTCTTCATGTCTTTTCCTCTGTCTGGGATGCTACAGAAGTTTGTCAGTTAAAATGACATGCAATAATGTCTCTTTGAGGGGTTTGGAGGTAAAAGTGAAGACAGGAGGCTTGCTCTTGGTGCAGTCCTGAATATTGAAGTCATTGGTAACTTCCATTGGTTCAGGATATTACCTTCTGTGTGGTATCTGCAAGACTTCAACCTGCTTTGAGTCAATGTAACTTGTTTTTTGTGTAACTGAAGGCATACTGTAAGGGTCAGCTGTTATTCTAAATGATACTTGTGTGTGGAAGGCGATAGATTAAATAATAGCATTTTGGAATAAATGGAAGGGGGAACATTTCTTTGGTGACTTTTTGTGCTCTCTTTGATATAATGCCTATTGTAATACTTGTACCCTGCCTACTGTATCTGTCCCAGGATCTCACTTACTCTACTTAAAAGGAATAACTTCATTAAGTAACTGTAGTTAGTGTTACATCAATCCAGTTCAGATAGGGTTGCCACCTATGTATATTTTTCCAGGCCTCTTATGAAAAATTAGTGCCATAGGTGCCAACTCAGACCCTGCAACATGTATTTTTTCATAAGTGACCTGGAAAAATATACATAGGTGGCAACCCTAAGTACAGATGAGTCAGGTTTTAATTCATAATGTAATCTTATGTTATTGAAAGACAGAAATTTTTTTGGGGGTAAAACATTTAAGCCTAAATTGAGCTATGTTATATCAGTAATAAGACTGGATTCAGTAGTTTCCTAGGTAGGTACTAGAAGATATACTAGAATACTAAGATATTTTAATGCTCCCTATTTCACAGCTGTGGTAGCCTGACTTGAATATAACAATGACCATTGTTTAGAAGTATGCAATGATTGGGCTAATATACAAATATTTTGTAGAAGTGATCCTGTACTGTTTTGGGTCAGATCCACAGTGTATGTATTTTGAAGAGAAAGCTGTGTTAGTGTATACCAGCTGATTTATGGCCTCTCTTTGGGATAACCTCCATCAAATTTAGTGGATATTTTGTCTGAATGTAGGAGAGTGCAGGCAAACCATTTCATAGAGGTCTACAAAAATCAATAACCTGCTTTCTTGGAGGGAAAAATAGGTTTAATTAGAAATGTCAGAACTGTAGCACCTTCAGTATTAGAACAAAAGAGTGTTTTGTAACTTTTTTTGGTTTAGCTTGTGGTTGATATGTAATGACGAATATACACGCACACTCTTTAAAAAAAACATCAAGGTAAACAGTTGTGGCAGAAGAAAACCAAATGTTTTTCCATTCACCTTATTATCGAGCTGTGGTTGCAAGAACTTCCTTTTTTGTGTTATCAGAAGCTCTCAGCTAAAATGTCAGTTAAACACTGAAAATAACTAAGCTCATCTAGGGGCAAAGGAAGACCCTTGAGACACCTGTGCTTGATTGCTACTAAAGACAAAAAATTAGCAGGTCTAGTGTAGTTTACTCCATTTCAAATAATATAACGTTCAGTAGTGAATTTGCTTTGTTCCTCTCTCTCTTGTGATTTAAGAAAATGTTCTTTACTAATATTAAACTCTTAAAAGGTATCTGAGCATCAGTTATTAAAATCTCATCCGTCAGTTTTATCAAAAGTCACACTAGAAACAAAATACACACAAGGAATTTTAAAAGTAAGCTTTCATAACCACCAACACTTTATACTTAAACAATAAATTATAAAGCATGTGTAGGTGAGGATTTCCATATGATTATTTACATGCCTTGGGTAGTGATGTGTAAGACATGGACTAAAGGCTGAATGAGTTTAGCCACCCAAGCAGTGTGATCTGCCCTGCCTGGGGTGTCTTGCTGCTGTGACATGGGAATTTCTTCTTCAGCTAAAAGAAAAATGTTTTTATTGTGAAATACAGACATGGGTATTCTGACTTCCACACTTTTTCAGGTGGTGATCCCACTGGAACACAAAAGAAATCCTCACAACCCCAAGGTTTGGAAATTTGCATAGGTAATTATGTAGATCCAGTCTCATCAGAACCCCACTTACCAATGGGGTGCCTCACTTGGGATTCAGACCCTTAGTTTCGAAATGCCTGGTTTAGAGTTCTAAAGCCACTTGATAATGCCAAATCACATGTTTAGTGAGTGACTCGCTGAAATCCTTGCCCAGAGAGCTGCATCATTGACTTAGTCCTTACTTATTAAAAATGAGGTCCTCCCTCTCTCTCTTGAGCATGCCATGCCTCTCAGAGGCGAAATGTAGACTAGTGAAAAGGAAAGGATGTTGTTCTTATAGGTGTTGATAATATGGCCAGCCAGAAGCTGTTTCTGCTGAAAAAGTCCACATACTATGCTAGAAAAGAAAGTGAAAAGATTAAAAAATGCATCAAAATAAAGTTTAATAAATCAGGACATCTTGTAAAAATGAAATAAAAAACAAATCACACAAAAAGGAAGTTTAAAATTCTATTCTCGGTGAATCCGTATAGAGTAAGTATAATGTCCAGATTATGAAAGGTAGATCAACATTGCTCAGCAAAGCACTTAATAACTATCCCTCAAACTGATTTGGGGTAAATTGGGCCTCAAAGGGGTACAAAAAATTAATAAAACTTTTTTAGCAAACCTGTACCACTTCATACTCCATGTGTTCCTTAACAGTAATGGGGTCAATTGGCCTGTGTTGGTTCATTCACCCCATCCCCCATTGTAATTTTTTTTAAATTTAGAATTTCTCTAAGACAGTATTGTGGATAAATTTGACCCTGTAATGTATGGGAAAATGAAAACACTACATGCCTAAGGTACTGGGGGTCATACTCATCCCAAACATTCAGTTCAACCACCAGTCAATTCTACCTGGTACCATAATTTTGATAATGTTGGATTCATATTGACCCCCAATACCTTTTTTGTTAGTATTTTTTCTGTACTGCAAATAATAACTCTTAATAAAATTTACATTTTTAATGTCAATCTGGAGTCATTTTCAAATCAATCACATTTATTTTTTTTAAATTGTGATTTATTGGGGCCTATTTTACCCCAATCCTGGATTAACACCATGCATTTTTCATTCATTTGAGGCTTAAGTATCTGCTTAAATGTATCAATTTTCAAGTAAATAGTCAAGTAACTTACTAAGGCCCTTTCCTCACAGACACTCTAACACCGATAAAATGGGTGTTACATTTTATTATACATGTTACAGGGCAGCCAAGCAACATGGGCCCTTTTCACTGGGTGGAGATGGGTGGAGGCATCTGTGTGAACACTGCAGGCAGTGGGTGGGGTGCATTTCGCTGAGTGGAGGTGTCTGTATGAACACCGTGGGTGGAGGTGCTCCAGTGCAATACCCATCTCCACCTCCTACCCACCTACAGAGCAGGTTGCATGCACCTACACCCACCGCCTGCTGTGTTCACACAGACGCCTCCACCCATCTCGTGTGGAAAGGGCCCATGTTGCAGGGCTGCAGTGTTGCCCTGTGGGTGCCCTGTAACATGTATAATAAAATGTAACAACCATTTTATCGGTTAAGAGTGTCTGTGTGAAAAGGGCCTTAGTGCTATCCTGGAATGGGCTGAGATTCAAACATTCTTATAAGCGTTACTTTGATCCTCAACACCCTTAATTTTAAACATGTGAGTTGTTCTATTTGAATCCTCTCACATGTTCAAAGTTAAGTGTGTCAATTACAAATATTTGGAGACTTGAGGTCCTAATATTAGGAAAAACAGAATATTGTTTTAGAATGAGCTTAAACAACTGGTTACATATACACATCCCTTTCATTCACCGGAAGTGATGGCAACTGCCTTTTCATGTTTATCTGAAGATGTTATTGTTGTCTGCTTTAACTAACAGTCAGGTACTGATGTCTATTTTTTGGATGTGCCAAATATTCATCCAGATATTTCTAGTATTTTCGTAATAAATTAAGCATATTTTAAAAAATGGAGAGAGCCTTTCTCCTTTGGAAAACAACAATAACTTCTAAGAAAAGAACAAACAAACAAAAACGATTTCAATCTTACAAATATGGATAGCCAATATTGTAGGTATTGGTATTTACAAACATTGGTTTGTAAAAAAATAAAATAAAAAGATGTGGAGAGATTTTGGAAAAACTATCAGCATTCTTAAGGTTGAAATTAAAAATATTAAAATGAATGAAATTTTTGTGAATTTCAGCATGTGAACATTTTCAATATTGTCTTTACTGTTGGAAATGTGAGCTGAATGTTTAATTTTTCATTATCTCCCTATTGTATGTTCTTGCAATCTATTTTGTAGTGTTTGTTTTTATTTCAGAGTTCTTTGGGTTTTTATTGCATTAATGCAGAACAGAGCCTACCAAACAAATAGATAAAGAACCGTCTTTTTATATTTCTGCCTTTTCATTGTAGTTTCTTTTTTTAAGTAATGAATTTACATTTTATAATCATAAAATTGCAAATGAAATCAGTTCTAGAAAGATTAATTCACTCCTTCTCACAGCTGTGAAGATTGTGGAAATAAATATCATTTTGCAATAATGTATTCTTGAGAAAGGGCATAACAAAAGGATGATTTCTATTCAGAGATAGTGGGTATATTTATTTTGCATGTTGGGGGATGGGCAGTGGTCTATTGCTTACGACCCTGACCTAGTTTTGTAGCTGCTTATTATTCAGCTATATGTTTGAGAAATCTCTGTAATTTAATTTGGCAACCTCTTCTGCATGTCTGCACCTAGCAGTAGGTGCTCTTAGTATTAGCTGTGTCCCATGCTGGATCATATTTATTTAAAAAAAGACTCCTAATGCACTAATAACTCAGAAAGAAACTGTTAAGTGTTACCAGAGAACCGCCTGATTACAGACTGAATGTCTCGTCCAGGGCCCTGCCATAATTAGTAACCACTGTTGACATTTAGATTTAAATTGAATTTTCTTCTAATTAAAACCAGAGGGGGTTGATCCTCTCAGATGTACAGGTTAATAAAATTAGTCAGAAACTGTTAAACAGTAAGCTGAATCCTCCAAGAGAGCTGTCCCAATATATTGTTAGGAATTCTGTAATTAATATTAAAAAGATTCATTAGATTTAGAGTTGTCTTTTTTTGTTTTGGGTTGCATATGGTTTTGTTGCAGTTATTTCTTTAATTAGGCCTGTTTCATTTTGATAACTATAGTAATACTGATTTATATCATGTTTGTGAATGTATAATTATAGGTACTGGAGCTCCATCCATCCATGCTATGCCCCTGTTATAACAATATTTTTTCAGGTGCACACAATGAATAATAATTCAATAAAATAAATAGATAAATAAATAAATGCAAGAGTGGAATGAAATTCAGGAACACAGCCTACTTTTACTGGTGTCTATTTGTCATTGTCAGTGTCACAGGGACATTTAAGGTAGGAGCGAATCATCACTATTTTACTCTGTGTTGTTTTTCACTGATCCTTCACAGGTTTTTGTTTAAATGAAATGATTTTGGATAAAATCTAGATGTTTGCATTATTT
The DNA here is from genome assembly GCA_003113815.1 of Sphenodon punctatus. NCBI lineage: Eukaryota > Metazoa > Chordata > Lepidosauria > Sphenodontia > Sphenodontidae > Sphenodon > Sphenodon punctatus. The sequence continues at coordinate 541,435 of QEPC01012005.1, read as the reverse complement.
TTGATTGCTTTGTCCAGGTGCTACCAATTGAATGGTGATCTTTGTCAAGCTAAAATAAATCTGTTTCTGCTTTCTAATCCTACTAAAAGATTAAGAATAAAAACTGTTAAACTGTGGATGTTAGGAAATAGAAAACATGAATATATATGCCATGAGGAAAAGTGAAATCAGCAATGTTATGATGGGATTTCCTTATTGCACTCATTAGTCTTTGAGAACATTCACAGAACTTTATCGATGTAATAGATAATTTACTAGTCCAATTAATAGCCACTTCACTTTATCTTCACTTACATGATGGAAAGGTTTTTCAGAGTTACGTTCTGTTTAAAAGCATAACTTTATCATAGAATCATGGAGTTGTAAAGGTATCTTGAGGGTCATCTAGCCCAACCCCCTGCTGGACTACAGCTACAACATCTGACAGCTGAGAAAGAGAGCCTACAATCTCCCTAGGAAACGTGTTCCCTTCTCACACAGCTCTTGCTGTTGGGATGTCCCACCCCCACCCCCCGGATATTTAATCAAAATCTACCTTCCTGTAATTTGAGCCTATTATTTCTAGTCCATTATTTCTAGTCTTTTTTTGTGGCAGTCTTTTAGATATTTGAAGACTGCTATCACGTCTCACCCTAGGCCCTACCTATCTACGGGACCGCCTCACTCCCCAAGTGCTGGATCGGCCCCTGTAGTCATCTTGGGGTGTCCTGCTCGAGGTCCCCTGGGTCTTCCAGGGGGGCCACGCAGGGAAGGGCATTCTCGGTGGCTGCGCTGTGGCTGTGGAACTCCCTTGTGGTGAGTGTTCAGTTGGCCCCAGATCTCTCCTCTTTTTGAAAAAGTCATAAGACCTGGCTGTTCTGCCAGGCATTTGGCAGGGGAGATGGGTGATGGGGTGGGCGGTTGGGGTGGAGTTGGGTATTTTCCCTCCTTTTATGAACTGTTTTAATTGATGTTTTTTATGATTGTAAGCCGTCCCGAGCTGCCTATGACAGGAGGGGTGGAGGTAATACATCTTTTAAATAAATAAATCTTTATTAGGTTGCTTGCTTCAACAAGCCCAATTGCGTCAACCTTTCCACATAAGCCTTGCTTTCCATGTTTGTTGCCCTCCTCTGGACCTGCTCCAGTTTGTCAACGTCTACTAAAATGAGACGCCCAAAATTGGACACACTACTCTACATGAGGTCTGACAAGTGGTGAATAGTGTGCAGTTATTGCTTCTGCTCTTTTGATATTTTTAGACAAGTGACACCATCTCCCATCCATCATGCATGTTTCAGGGCTACATTGGTGCCCTGTACAGCCATGCAACATGCACAATGGGTGGGGAGGCGCTTGTCTAAAAACACCCTATGTTGCACTGCTGCCATGAAAGCCGTGCTGAAGCATAGGTGTGGCTGAGCCCCGAAAGGTTGAGATCCTCTGGTGTAGATTTCATCCTATAACAATCCCCATTAAAAATAAACAAATAAATATATTTCCAGTTAAATGATTAGTTAAGACATGGATGTATTAATCTGCACCCTTTTCAGAACACTGAGTACAATGAAACCTAAATCCACAACTCTGGGGAAGTTAAGGTTAAGATTAGGCCACACCTTGTCTGCCCTTTTATATTTAACCTATTGACTAACCTGACATATTAAATTAGGAAGATACTGTATAGAAGATAAATAACATTAACCAGACTCTACATAAAAGCTGTATATATTGCATTTTAGGTTATGTACATATTTACACACGATATGCAGCAGGGATGGGAAACTTTAGTCTGTGGGCTAAACTTGATTTGTGGCGTTTTTTTATTTGGTCCCTTTCCAATTCCTGGATCTGGCCCATAGATCCAGTCCCTACCCTCAATCACTGAGAGAGTGAGCTCGCAGGATGCGGGTGGGCAGGAAGGTGTGCACTGAAGGATAGGGGATAGATCCATGGTATCGATCCATCATCTTACCCCTCTCCTTCTTTCTTCCATCCAGACCACGCTCCTTAAGCAGCCCTGGCCCCAATTTCTATCCAGCCTGCAGAGCCTGTACTAATTTTTGAAGTTGTCCATGCCAGGGAAAAGGTTCTTGAGTCTTGCAATATGGCATCAGCTCTGTAACATATTGCAATGCACAACTATTATAGTTAGTGCTAAAATCATGTGTTGCACAAGACGCATTACAAGAAGAGGATGAAAAATAAAAGCGAAGATGCTTTTTAGAAATAAATTAAAATATGGATGGATAAAGGGGTTGTGCAAGGAGACAGAGTAACACATGAGACTAAAGAAAAAGGGAGAAACTTCAAGCCAAACAGCAGTTTGCAATATTGCTGTATTTGTGATCCTAACGAGAGTTGAAATGGGTAGGATTTGTTACCCATGGGTACTTACACAGGTGTGCAGTAGCCCCTTCAGGAGTTTTCTGGATTCGCACACATACCTGATGCGGTATCTAATCCAGGTAGCAAATCGTATCCCTCTCTCCCTTTCCCTGGCTTACCTGGTTCCAAACCCCCAAGCTAACCTTATTTTAATTTTTAAATGTGGGAAGGGGAGTTACCTCATACATAATTCTTGAATATTTTGTGTTGGCAATAGTATTGTCTGAATCTATTGATAGTAAAAACAAGACACCGCTTGTTTTTACCATGTTCTAACCCTGACATGGTTAGCTGACATAAGATGTTGTGTTAGCTAAACTTTGGGGGAAGAGTGTGCATGCAGCCACATGAAACACTTTGGCCAGGTTACCATGCCTTGGGCAGTCTTAAACCACTCTGGGCCAGCGGATGTAGATATTTCCCCTGCTGTGAAGTGGGGCAAGCAGCTGCTACATGATGTGTCCTTGGAAAAAGGCTGAGGCCATGTCACATAGCAGCCTTATCCAAAATGAGGTAAGGCTGCCCAAGGCATGGTAGCCCATGTGCCCTGGACCGTCTGCCCTGCTGTGCAGCTAACTCTATTGTGGGTCTTTGAGCAGTGGGCATTGCCACCCATTGTGCCTGGCCATATCATGGCCAGGGAAGGGATTTGGGTTGCGCCAGGGGAGGGAGGTGGGGTACGGCCAAGCGCCCACTTATTAGGGTTGTGTGAACGTGGTTCAGACGTTCGGAGTTCGGCCCGAACTCAGCCAGTTCGGACGGCCAAACCGAACGCCAAACCCCCCTGAACAGTTCGGCCACGTTTGGATGAGTTTGGGTGCATTCAGGCAGGAAAAAACTGGCTGGCAGGCTCGGGGGGTGGGGTGGGGGCAGCCCACTTCCTGGCGCCAGGGGTGGAGAGGCTTGGACTAGCAGCCAGCCTGCCCAATCACCATCCCTCTTTTCCTCAGACCACTGGCTTCCCA
>QEPC01012005.1:520117-531129 GCA_003113815.1 Sphenodon punctatus | reverse complement strand
GAAGGAGGGGGGTGGTTTTTATTATTTTCTTTGGTATTGATGTTTTATTATTTTTTATGATATTTTATTGTGTTTGTTGTTGATATTGTTAGCCGCCCTGGGTTGCCTGTGGCAAGAGAGGCGGGGTATAATTGTTAAAAAAATAAATGGAGAAGGTGGTGATGTCCTTCTTCTTTCCCTTCCTTTCCTTAATGAAATAAACCAAGGATCTATATATATTCTGAGATCTCCAAACGTCTTTGGGATTTTTACTGGTTACTGGACTTTCTGGATATCTCAACTAGTCCTCTACGTTCCTGAGACAGCAGGTAAATTAAGGGGCTCCTAGCCAGCAATGAAGGCTAAGGGAACATAATACTGTCAGAGGTTGAAATAGATGAGACAGTAGCCCCGATTAGCTCTCTCTGGGCTACTGGCTGGTCACGTGCCTGTCTGTTAGGTGGCTGCCAGGTGTTTGCCCATGCCCACCACCACTGGCCCCATGGCCCCCACTCATGGCATCATCCCAGCAAATGTAGAGTCTGCCATCCAGGCAAACGCTGGCTGATGTGGGCTAATGTGCACCCACATGGCTGCTTCCCTTCTGTTTGGGTGTGCATACCCTCCATGCGCACGCAGGTCCACCAGGACCATAGGGTCCTGGGTGGGGTGCCTAGAGTGGACCAGGGAGCAACTGCATCTCGGGGGCGGGCCATGACAGGGAGGAATGTCTGTCTGTCTGTCTGTCTGGTTAATTATGTGACCTTGCGAGTGGCGGCTGTGTGGGGGCTCCAGCGGGATAAGCTCTCATTTGCTAACATCCCGAGTGTGTGTAATCCATTGCTCAGAAACATGGGTTTTTGTGTAAGGCAGCTGAGAGGTTTGGAGATTGAAGACAAAATGTCATGTGATGCTCCCTCTAGGGCTGAAGTGAGGGCAACTGCTCTTATTCCATTGGGAAATGCTGACTTTTCGGAAACGCTTTTTACCATTTGTCAGTATTTCTTGCTTCCGGTCCATTTGGTATTGACGTCTGCAACTTTCCATCACTTTGGGGTAATTTCCAGTAATTTTTGGTAATTCTCGTTAGGTTCTGGTGTTACCGACAATACCAGAAATTACCGGGAATTACTGAAGAGGGGGAAAGAGCTGTTTCTGTTGGAAACTGCACTCTCAGAGGTTTTTTGTTTCAGCTCTAACAGTCCTCCAGGCCATCTGTTTCTGGTCTCATTCATATAGTCATGCTATATATGAAAGAGAGAGGTCCAGAACAAACTACCCCACCTGATCCTCCCTGTGTTTGTGAGTGAGTGAGATGGGGAGGGGAGTAGGTATTTCCCAACCAACCAATTGCACAACTCATATGTGGATTCCTGAACCAGAATGGGTTGTAAGTGCAGCCAAAGGAAGGTGGTGTGTTGTTGTAAAGACAATTAACTCCCCTACTTCACCACTTGTGCAAAAGGAAGAAAAATTGGCGAATGGCGAGGATGATGTAAGTACAAATCAAAAGATTACATGGTTTCATTTGGTTATTTGGAATCATCTTAGAACACTATGGGGTCATCTTCTACAATAAGAATGGGAAATTGAACTGACTGTAATTTTGATCTGAAAATACTCTCATAGTGAGAGTAGACACACAATGCCTCTTTAGAACACCTGCTACAATTTTTAGTCATAAAATTCTGAAAGGGCTACGATCTCCTCAAATTGTAACCAAACTATGTTATATGTTATGCATGCGGTGCCATGTGGTTTCAAACAAATGTTTCTAGTGCTGACAATGAACACGTATTTAGAATTCTACAATACTTTAAGTACCAGCATTAGAAAATCTGCAGAGCAAAAAGTTGACAAGGTGTTTTCCTCCTATTTTACAAGACTTCTATGAAGTCTGCCCATGTAATATTATTACATAGACAGACAGACAGAACTCTAAATGAAACTCAGTATGTTGAGACAGTTATGTAAAAATATATTATATTATTATTATTAGTGTTAGGTGTATCCCATCAGTGTGTTATCATATGTCATATCATAGATAACCCATATAAGACTGTTTCCTGCACTGAAGAGCTTAAATGGTGGATATGAAAGAAGAATAAAAAAGTAACATAACTTTACACAAAGTGTCAAACATCTACAATTCTTGTTTATAATTATTTCCTTTACTGGTTAGAGATTCTATTGTTAGTTGAGGGTGTCTGTCGCATTGCTGGTCTGGTCAAGTTGAATTTGTGGTAATTAGTTGAAAAAACGCAGGTTTGATTTGAAATGGGAATTTATTCTCATGGCTGTACCCATTCCCCCTGTCCCAGGCATTTTACCACATGGAAATTACATTCACAGATAGTTACAGTGTTCCAAGTAGCTGTAGCCCAAGTCATTTGGGTTGTGATTGAAGCCATTGTCAATTTCAGCTTTCTTACAGCCATTTTTGCCTCCTGTAACTTTTCTGGCAGTGCACTCTCTACAGTCAATGAACAATTTAAAACAATATGACCTGAAAGATGGCATACTAACCAACTGGTATCGTGGGGGGTTTGTGTGTGTGTGTGTGTGTGGGGTGGTGGTGGTATATTTGGGAGTGGGGGTGAGGGTGTTTTGGTTTTTTCCTTCAAAACTTGAGCTTAATGAAGGGTCACCACAAGAAACCAGAGGTTTGTGACAGGAAATCTATAGTACCGGATACCAATCCTGTATCTTTGCTTTCCTTTCCCCCCCACTTCCATAGTGAGAAGATTATTGGGTTGGTCTTCCATTGGTTGTGGTAGTTGGCACTGTTCAGCATGAGAGGATTCAAAAAGGACAAATAGTAGGAGCAGGGACCATTTTTTCTCCTTTTACTATCCAAAGTGTGGTGATGTTGCCTAGGCTGGTGGAAGGTTGCAGCTGGTGAATTTGTATTAGATTCCTGCCTATCAAGATATAAAAGTAATCACAATTTGATTACTGTGGTCTTCTTCCACAAAATATTTCCATGGTTTTTAGATAGCAGACTCAAATTCATTGTATGTATTCACAGGAGTATAATGGTCTTTAAGTTTATACATCTGGAGGAGTCAAACAGGTGGTTGAGAAGTGCATGATCACCATATTATAAATACTAATGGAAAAGTTGTCTGACTGTAGTGAGCTCTACATTCATAGAGACAATAATAAGAGTCAATGTTTTGAGGCTGAAGTTAGACAAATCCATCTTTGAAATAAGGCACAATGGTCACATGGTACCACGGAACAAGATGGTTGCCTAATCATTGAGCAACCCAGCTCTCCACACTACTTTTACATCCTGTCAACATAAAAATGATTTTATTTACAATGGGGACAATCCAGCGACCTGCTTACACCAACCATGACACGCGGCGCACAGCCAGAACGCATGCGCCAATTTCTCCATGGATTAGGTGTCAAATACTATATGAAATACCCTGCAGTTTTTTCTGTGAATTTGGCGGGAAAGGATAATTGCTTCACGTTACCCTCAGAGGCATGGAAGGAGCTCCATCAGGTCACACCTCCATAACCTGTAGTCGTACTTTTCTCAGACTACTGTATCTGCCTCTGGACCATGGGTCTGACCCAGTATGGCACTACTTATGTTCTCATGAGCTGGAAAAATCTCATCAAGAGAAAGAATGACAATTTCTTGAAGAGATTCTTTCTTTCTTTCTTTCTTTCTTTCTTAGGTACTGTGGTAGCAAGAGACTGTGGCAGGACTACAGAGGTCTGAGGGGGCTTTCCCACCATATTGCGAACCAGTGAGGGAACAGCTTTCCCTCCAGGCAGCTTTTGCTCCATTTGAGAAGTTTTTGCGATACTTGTCATTGNGCAATGAACACGTATTTAGAATTCTACAATACTTTAAGTACCAGCATTAGAAAATCTGCAGAGCAAAAAGTTGACAAGGTGTTTTCCTCCTATTTTACAAGACTTCTATGAAGTCTGCCCATGTAATATTATTACATAGACAGACAGACAGAACTCTAAATGAAACTCAGTATGTTGAGACAGTTATGTAAAAATATATTATATTATTATTATTAGTGTTAGGTGTATCCCATCAGTGTGTTATCATATGTCATATCATAGATAACCCATATAAGACTGTTTCCTGCACTGAAGAGCTTAAATGGTGGATATGAAAGAAGAATAAAAAAGTAACATAACTTTACACAAAGTGTCAAACATCTACAATTCTTGTTTATAATTATTTCCTTTACTGGTTAGAGATTCTATTGTTAGTTGAGGGTGTCTGTCGCATTGCTGGTCTGGTCAAGTTGAATTTGTGGTAATTAGTTGAAAAAACGCAGGTTTGATTTGAAATGGGAATTTATTCTCATGGCTGTACCCATTCCCCCTGTCCCAGGCATTTTACCACATGGAAATTACATTCACAGATAGTTACAGTGTTCCAAGTAGCTGTAGCCCAAGTCATTTGGGTTGTGATTGAAGCCATTGTCAATTTCAGCTTTCTTACAGCCATTTTTGCCTCCTGTAACTTTTCTGGCAGTGCACTCTCTACAGTCAATGAACAATTTAAAACAATATGACCTGAAAGATGGCATACTAACCAACTGGTATCGTGGGGGGTTTGTGTGTGTGTGTGTGTGTGGGGTGGTGGTGGTATATTTGGGAGTGGGGGTGAGGGTGTTTTGGTTTTTTCCTTCAAAACTTGAGCTTAATGAAGGGTCACCACAAGAAACCAGAGGTTTGTGACAGGAAATCTATAGTACCGGATACCAATCCTGTATCTTTGCTTTCCTTTCCCCCCCACTTCCATAGTGAGAAGATTATTGGGTTGGTCTTCCATTGGTTGTGGTAGTTGGCACTGTTCAGCATGAGAGGATTCAAAAAGGACAAATAGTAGGAGCAGGGACCATTTTTTCTCCTTTTACTATCCAAAGTGTGGTGATGTTGCCTAGGCTGGTGGAAGGTTGCAGCTGGTGAATTTGTATTAGATTCCTGCCTATCAAGATATAAAAGTAATCACAATTTGATTACTGTGGTCTTCTTCCACAAAATATTTCCATGGTTTTTAGATAGCAGACTCAAATTCATTGTATGTATTCACAGGAGTATAATGGTCTTTAAGTTTATACATCTGGAGGAGTCAAACAGGTGGTTGAGAAGTGCATGATCACCATATTATAAATACTAATGGAAAAGTTGTCTGACTGTAGTGAGCTCTACATTCATAGAGACAATAATAAGAGTCAATGTTTTGAGGCTGAAGTTAGACAAATCCATCTTTGAAATAAGGCACAATGGTCACATGGTACCACGGAACAAGATGGTTGCCTAATCATTGAGCAACCCAGCTCTCCACACTACTTTTACATCCTGTCAACATAAAAATGATTTTATTTACAATGGGGACAATCCAGCGACCTGCTTACACCAACCATGACACGCGGCGCACAGCCAGAACGCATGCGCCAATTTCTCCATGGATTAGGTGTCAAATACTATATGAAATACCCTGCAGTTTTTTCTGTGAATTTGGCGGGAAAGGATAATTGCTTCACGTTACCCTCAGAGGCATGGAAGGAGCTCCATCAGGTCACACCTCCATAACCTGTAGTCGTACTTTTCTCAGACTACTGTATCTGCCTCTGGACCATGGGTCTGACCCAGTATGGCACTACTTATGTTCTCATGAGCTGGAAAAATCTCATCAAGAGAAAGAATGACAATTTCTTGAAGAGATTCTTTCTTTCTTTCTTTCTTTCTTTCTTAGGTACTGTGGTAGCAAGAGACTGTGGCAGGACTACAGAGGTCTGAGGGGGCTTTCCCACCATATTGCGAACCAGTGAGGGAACAGCTTTCCCTCCAGGCAGCTTTTGCTCCATTTGAGAAGTTTTTGCGATACTTGTCATTGAAAAAGTGGACTATTGGACTAATTACCTCCACAAGAAGCTGGATCCAGGATTGTTTTACTTTCATTATAGAAGAATAGTTGTCATAACACCATTATACTTATGCCAAAGACCAATTGTAAATCCATAGCATACTATTTATATTATTTATTTTTTTTGTATGTATAATAAGTTATCCTCCAATACTGGAATATCAGTTTATTGCTTTCCTTAGGTAAGGCAAAGAAAATAGTTACTAACAGAATATAATGTTACAAATTGTAGCAATAGGTGTCATATATGAATATTAATAGTTAAATATTACAAACGTTATCAAAACATTAACAAATATTGAAGTGCTCAAGGGCGTGACTATATAGTAACTTTGTTTTTTACCAGTATATGCATCAGTGAAGGTACTTGGAGAAACGTATCACTTTCTTTATCTTTACTGCTTTTGTTACTGGATTTTAATATCCTAGATAAGTTAGTAAAATTAATATATGGTTGATGCTGCAATAAGAATTTGTGTTAACTATTTAGTGTGGCATAGGCAGTCTAGTTGTATTAGCATAATCCATAAAGAAGCTGAATGTGCCGAACTAGCCAGATGCTATTGGTGTGTGTGCGGGATAGTGGTGGGTGGGTTATTTTTCTTAAACCTTCCTTGTTCCCAGGAGCTTGGCAATTTTATTCAAATGATACAGTCACGGTAATGGCTGTATGTTAAGCTGCAACCACACTTTCATTCTAAGTGGTCAAACTTCAAACCTGTTTTATAGAAATACGGCTTATGGTTTTTGTCTGATTTCCCCCCCACAGGGTGTATAGTATTTGGGGGTTATGCAGTTTGCGCTTAATTTCGTAATGGTGCTTAAAGTACTTTGCAAGTTATAATGTTTTGAACTTTCTTCTTTGATGTAGAAATGCTCGCATAGTAATGTTTTGTGCACATCCATGTCTTTGGTTGCAATTTGAGGCTTATAAATTGACATATATGTAGCCAGGGCAGCCATTTCAGTGCTTTTTAATGATTGATTGTGTTTCTTAGAGTAGATTAAATGTTATTAATTTTTTTTAAAATTGGTACATTCATGCATCAACACTTGGATTCTGTATGCAACTTAATAACAAGATCAGCAATTACCATGGTTCCTAACAAAACATTCCATTGTGTTATGGAGAGTCAGTGTGGTGTAGTGGCTAAGTGCATAGTGCCTGGCTCAGGAGGTAGGAGGAAGCCCCAGTTCAAGCCTTGCCTTAGCCAGAAACTCACTGGGTGACCTTGGGCCAGTCACAATATTCTCTCAGCCTAACCTACCTCACAGGGNTACGTTTCTCCTCTGGGATATATACATAAGACTTACTTCCAAATACTCTGATGTGGCCCACACTAGTTTTTGACCATGCCACAGTTCATATGGAGTTTTCCTCACTCTTCTAGAATACAGCCGATTGCTTCACCCCAGTATCTTTCTGGTAGTCCAGAGTCTGTTAACATGCATCTAACCATTTCAGTTAGGGTTCTGTTTTTCCTTTCAGCTGTTCCGTTCTGCTTGGGTGTATATGGTGCTGTCTTTTGGTGCTCAATTCCATGGAGTCTCAGGAAGTCCTCTACTTCCTTTCCTGTGAACTCACCTCCGTTGTCAGTCCGCAGTGTCTTTGTTCTGCACTGGAACTTGTTGCTCGTCATGGTCAAATAGTCCTGAAGTTTGTCGAATACTTCATCTTTACTCGTCATGACATATGTGATCGTGTGCTTCCATACTGTACAGACTGCATGGGACAAGATGGAGGACAGAGTGAGAAGAAGAGAGGAGACAAGGAGAAAAAAACACACCCTGTTTCATCCCATGACCCTCCCCCTACCGGACAAGCCCCGTATTAAGCTTGCAGGGCTTGCAGTGGGCTTTTACTTGTGACTGTTGCACAATCCAACAAATATGTGGTGGGTTTTTAAGGTGCCAGTGAAAGTGAGACTGAAGAGAGGGGCAGGAAGTTGTCACTCCTCAGAATGCTCTAGGCTTTTCACCCATGACTCTATGATGCCAACAGACCTATATAAAAGGAGGCTGCATTCAACCTAATTGAAGGGATGTGGCCACATGGGCACACATTAGCCTGTATTTGCCCTTAGGGTGAGTCTATGATGTCCGTGGACTACACCATGAGTATGTTGTGGGTGTTGGCCACGTGGTGGGTGCGGTCTAACATCTGGTGGACACCTAGTAAATGGGCAGTGAACACACCTACTAAACACCCACCTGGGGTGGGCCATTGTCTTGTTTAGAAACACTCTAAATATGCCTGCACAAATATATAGGATTAGACACATTAGCAGGAGTATTGCTGAAGAGAATAATCAATAAATAGATTGTACCAGTTCACAGATGTATTTACCTGATATGTATATATCCAATTTGGCAGTTATTTATTGACTTTGGAAGTTATGCACCCACCTCCTGTGGCTATAACAGAGGGGTGGTCATTACATTTAGAAAAAGTGTTGAAAATGCTTCAAGAAGCAACGAGTTGTATCAAATCACTCTGCACAAAAAGGCCCTGATTCTGCAGTCTACTGTTATGCTCTTGCGGAGCCCCACTGAAGTCAATGAGGCACTTTGTGGGTGAAGCAATCCACCCACACACGGTACATTGCAAGATTAAGGCCTTAATATTCTTCATTAGCTGTAGAAATATTTCACTTCTACAATAACTGATAGTAATAGCAAATTAATAAGGCACTTCACCATGGCAGGCTTTGTCATGTATGAAAAATATTTTAGTTGTAATGCATGTTGTGATTTCTTAGATGCTAATAATAACAAAATATGCCTCTTGTGATAGTTATGTTCTCACTTCACAATTACATGAAATGAATCATTGAAGATTTTAAAGAAATGTTTTAGTAAGTACTTTATGCAAATTGAATATGGGTTAGAATACTAATTATATTGACAAAGTGCTATAGCAATAGGAGGCTATTTTGCATTTCTTTCAAAGAAAGATCAAAATACATTAGTATTATTTTCTCGGGTTAGGAATAATGCATTTTTATAATACTACGTAACAAAATATACTCTGACTCAAACTTAGTACTTCCTGCATGTATAAATTCTTCATCAATAGAGAAGCAGGTACAATGGTATTGCATAAACTTTTACAAATTTTCCTACATCATTAAACATAAATTATTATGCTTAAACATCTTCCCAATATTTTAATATCTTGAAGTGATGAATTAAAATCTTTATATTCTCCAGGAAATAATACAGTTAGCAGAGTGTTTGGGAGAGCACTTAAAGGCAGTTTAGTGAGGAGGGGGGGAAAGATAAAGCTGGAGAAAATTGCTGTTGACTGGAATCAAACTACAGTAGTTGCTTACAATTGATTGTGTGTTGTTCAACCTCAGAGATACATTAGAACATAGAATCTGCAATAGAAAAGTGGTTTAGATGTCATAGAGACAGTATGACTATTTTTATCTCTCAGTTGTAAACCATAGCTTACATTGGCTGAAATGACATTGAACTGTTTTTCTCTTTGATGATTTACAGCCTGTATAGTGCATTTGTAGGAGCAGATGTCACGTTTTATGTATTTGAAAGTGTAAACACTGATGACTTATGTCTGAAGATTCTGTGCTTGAATCAATAGAATGTAGTGATTTCCATTTCTTAAAAGAGTTTTTTCCAACATAATAAAAAACACATAGTGAATTTTGGTGATCATAATGCTACTCTTGAGCTCTGTTTTTTTTGTCCTTTATTTTATGCAAGCACTAGATCGTTATTTTGCAAAATCTGTCTTGTTTCCCTTTTATAATCACAAAATACTACAGGTAAACTACTTTTTCTGTTTAGCCAGTTTACAGGTAAGGAGAGAGATACTGAAGATGAATTCTAGAGATGAGTGTTCAAAAATTAAAAATGGAGAGAGTGTGGTTGCCATGCCTGTGCTGGTCCCAAATATAAGCAGTAGAGACAAAATAGTGTGGAGATACCTTGGTGGAGGTGGACAAGCTTTTGGACCACACAGGGTCCTTTGTGAGACAGGTCAGAAGTTGGAACTCCTGATCTGCCTGACGAAGGACACTGTGAGGTCCAAATGCTTGTGCACCTCCACCAACTTGAGTTGGTCCAATAGAAGATATCTCCACACTATTTTGTCTCTACTGCAAACATTAAAAAGAATTGATCAAAGAAAATGCACCCTGGCTATCATATTAAAATTTATATCAAGCAAAGTCACATAGATTTTATGTGCCCCTGTGCCCCCTCCCATATTTCAAATTGATTTTGTTTGAGAATTTCAGGCTGTGTTACTGGGACTGAGTCAACATTTGCATTTAAATAGAAAATGTTTTAGTTATTTAACATCTGAAAGACTGGAAGTTTTCCTCCCTCCTCTCCTTCCTTTTTGTTAAGCATTGTAAGATTTTATTTCTTTCAAAATAGCTAGAAATATTAACTTGGGACACAATCCTCTATTCATGGAAGTCAATGTCTCATATCCCATTGACTTTAATAGTGGAAGATTATGCGCTGAGCTGATGTGTTCACCTACAAGGTAAATGCTAGTGCAGGAGACACGAAAAACCACAACTTCCTACTCATGGTGTTTTACCTATTTTTTCCATCATGCTTTTATCACCTTTCGATTAGACTACTGTAACGCACTCTACGTGGGGCAACCTATGGTGACGGCTCAGAAGCTGCAGCTGGTGCAGAATGCGACGGCCCAGCTCTTAGTGGGACTAGGCCACCGGGAGCACATTACACCAGTGCTCCAGTCTCTGCACTGGTTGCCAATAGTCTTCCGGGCTTGATTCAAAATGTTGGTTTTGACCTATAAAGCCTTACACATAAGAAGTGCCATACTGGGTCAGACCAATGGTCCATCGAGCCCAGCATCCTGTCTTGGACAGTGGCTAATCACGGGGACCTGGGAGAAGCACCCAACAGGTCATCATGCTATCCATTCCCTGTGGGTCATCCCCAGGCTCCCGACAGTAAAGGGTTTTGTTCCCCAATCCTATCTGGCTAATAGCTGCTAATGGACCTATCTTCCAGAAACTTGTCCAAACCTCTTTTAAACTCAGCTATACTACTGGCCTTGACCACCTCCTCTGGCAGTAAATTCCACAACCTAATTGTACACTGAGTGAAAAAA
>QEPC01012005.1:495789-513445 GCA_003113815.1 Sphenodon punctatus | reverse complement strand
AGTGGTGGGTGGGTTATTTTTCTTAAACCTTCCTTGTTCCCAGGAGCTTGGCAATTTTATTCAAATGATACAGTCACGGTAATGGCTGTATGTTAAGCTGCAACCACACTTTCATTCTAAGTGGTCAAACTTCAAACCTGTTTTATAGAAATACGGCTTATGGTTTTTGTCTGATTTCCCCCCCACAGGGTGTATAGTATTTGGGGGTTATGCAGTTTGCGCTTAATTTCGTAATGGTGCTTAAAGTACTTTGCAAGTTATAATGTTTTGAACTTTCTTCTTTGATGTAGAAATGCTCGCATAGTAATGTTTTGTGCACATCCATGTCTTTGGTTGCAATTTGAGGCTTATAAATTGACATATATGTAGCCAGGGCAGCCATTTCAGTGCTTTTTAATGATTGATTGTGTTTCTTAGAGTAGATTAAATGTTATTAATTTTTTTTAAAATTGGTACATTCATGCATCAACACTTGGATTCTGTATGCAACTTAATAACAAGATCAGCAATTACCATGGTTCCTAACAAAACATTCCATTGTGTTATGGAGAGTCAGTGTGGTGTAGTGGCTAAGTGCATAGTGCCTGGCTCAGGAGGTAGGAGGAAGCCCCAGTTCAAGCCTTGCCTTAGCCAGAAACTCACTGGGTGACCTTGGGCCAGTCACAATATTCTCTCAGCCTAACCTACCTCACAGGGATGTTTTAAGAATTAAAGTGTTAATTCTATGTGATGAACTCAGAGTGCCATGGCAGGGGGATGCCATATAAGAATAAAAATTATTATTATTATTATTATTATTATTTAATAATAATAATGAATATATCTTTCGGTCCTACCTCGGGAATTCTTCCAAGGATGTTATGCCCATGTTCCTAGGGCCTATTCCCATGTCCTTCTCTGATACTAGACAGCACACTCCTTAATTAGATTATCTGTAGTCCCAGTTTCGCACATCCCCAGCTCATCCCTGGTACGGTATATTTTACAGCTCTCGAGTTTAGCCAGGGTGTCCTGGGCCAGGGCCACATGGTGTCCTGGGGCTACCAGCTTGAGCAGCGCAGGGGGTGAGTTCAGCCGGTGGAAACCAGAATCAGGCAGCCTTCATCGCAGGATACCCATGCAGCCCCCAGCCCCAGGACGGCACTGACTCCAGCTGACTCCCAACTCTGCTAAAGCCACCTTGAATGGAGTCTGGTTTAGCCAGGGTGTCCTTGGGCTACCAACTTGAGCAGCGCGGGGGTGGGTGGATGGGGTGTTCAGCCAGGGGGTGGGGTCAGGAGGCTCCACCCCCAGGATTACTCATGTTGCCCCAGGACAGCATTCCTGCCTGTGTATTCTTTCTATCTATTTTTTCAAATTTGTGCCTCTTGCATTTCCCTGGGATACAGCAGCTTTGCACTGCAGTCTCTCCAGTTCATTTCCAGTTCAGCCTAGACCTTCCTTCCCTTCCCTTGATCCTGTTACATGTTTTGGGATTGCTTTTTTCCATCCTCCTTCTTGGCAAGATGCAGTTGGGAAAGGGGCAGTGGGAGAAAAATCACTCCCCTCCTTCCTGACTTTCCGCTTCTCATGTGTACCCATTTGTTTCTCTCTTACAAGGTATTAGTATTAATCTATAAGGTCCTTCATGGTCTCGGCCCCTCATACCTCAGGGATCATCTCATCCTCCGTGCCCCAGAGCAGCTCCTTCGATCTGCCGAGGGTGCCTTCTTGGAGGTCCCCCGTGTTAAGCGGGGGGCCACAATGGAGAGGGCATTGTCGGTGGCCGCGCCGCGCCTTTGGAATTCCCTCTTGGAGGAAGCTCGCCTGGCCCCAAGCCTCTTAACATTCCGGCGAGCTTGTAAAACCTGGCTGTTCGCCCAGGCCCTTGGGGAGGGTGGGTTAGTGGGTTTGTATCCCCCTACCCTCCCTTATTTTTTGTTATAATCTTGTCTTTCCCTGTTTTAATTGTTGAGATTTTTATGTTGTTTTAAATATTTAAAATATTGTTTTATATGAGATTTGTTAGCCGCCCCAAGCTGTTTGCAGGAGGGGCGGGGTACAATTATATTAAATAAATAAATAAATATTAGCATAGAAGCATTTCTGCAATAAGACTTTATTATTACATTTCTCCCCCCCTTTCCAATCTCCACTCTCATATTAGGCTGCTTTTATACAAGTGGGTTGCAGTCACGCAGGTGGGATTATACGTGACGATGGACATGATCACGCGCATTCAAGGCGGTCGCACGTTGTTTGCCAACCAGAACTAAATACCTCAGTGTGTTTTATACGAGCAACTGTGACCAACTCGTATAAAAGCACACTGGGCCTCTCCAGTGGGATGTGCAGCAGCCAATGATCAGCCTTGCTTGTGAAGCCATGTAGTGTTTGCGTCAGAGGAACTTTGGTTGGGGGAAGTGCTGCAGCCTCTTTTTGGCAGTTTGCCAGTCTTGTAAACTGATCCAGAAACACCCCCTCTCCCCCCCGCCGCCACACACACACTCTGCTTCTAGGGAGCTCCACTAGCAGCATGAGCTGAATGAATTGACCGATGCGCCGTCTGCCTCTCCAGCACATTGCATGGATTAGAGCTCTGTCTTGAGTCCGGTATTGTTCAACATCTTTATCTATTTATTTATTTATTTATTTATTTATTTATTTTCAAACTTTTCTTACCCCGCTCCTCCTGCCCACAGGCAGCTCGGGGTGACTTATGATTCATAAAAACAAAAACATTAAAACAACAATTAAAACAACTAAAAGGAGGAAAAGGAAATAACCCCATACCCAAAAAAAACCTCCACCCCCTCACCCATGTCCCCCGCCAAATGCCTGGGGGAACAGCCAGGTCTTACAACTTCTCTGAAAAGATCAGAGAGCCAAGGTCAACCAGGCCTCCACTGGAAGGGAGTTCCACAGCCGTGGTGTGGCCACCAAGAACACCCTCCCCTGCGTGACCCCCTGGAAGACTCAGGGGACCTTGATCAGTGCACCCTCAGATTACCGCAGGGGTTGATCCAGCACGTGGGGAGTGAGGTGGTCCTGCAGATAGGTAGGGCCTAGGCCATTTAGGGCTTTATAGGCCAAAACCAACACCTTGAATCGGGCCCAGAAAACCACTGGCATTAATGACTTGGATGAGGGAGTAGATGGAATGCTTATTAAATTTGAGGATAAAACAAAACTGGGAGGGATAGCTAACATTTTAGAAGACAGAAATAAAACTAAGAATGATCTTGATAAGTTGGAAAACTGGGCTGAAATGAACAAAATGAAGTTCCACAGAGATAAATATAAAGTTCTGCATTTAGGTAAGAAAATGTGGATGTGGGATACCTGGCTTGGCAGTAATACATGTGAAAAGAATCTGAGGATTGTAGTTGATCACCATCTGAAAATGAGTCAGCAGTGTAATACATCTGCAAATAGGCTAATGCAGTTTTAGAAGCATCATTTCCAATTAACGAAAAGTAAAAGTTTTACTCTATTCTCCGCTGGTTAGATCTCATCTGGAGTACTGTGTACAGATCTAAGCACCGCACTTTAAGGACATTAACAAATTGGAAGAGGTTCAGAGGAGGGCGACAAAGATGGTCAGAGGTCTGGAAGCCAAATCCTATGAGGAAAGGTTGAAGGTGTTGGGTATGTTTAGCCTAGAGAAGTGAAGACTAAGGGAAGACATAATAGTGGTCTTCCACTATCTGAAGGGCTGTCACAGAGAGGATGGTGAAGACGTGTTCTCTCTTGCCACTGAAGGCAAGACTAGAAATAATGGGCTCAAATTACAAGAAAGCAGATTTTGGTTAAACATTAGGAAGAACTTACTAATGGTAAGAACTGTTCGACAGTGGAACAAAATGCCTAGAGAGGTGGTGGACTCTGTTTTGCTAGCAGTTTTCATACAGAGGCAGGATGGTCATCTGTCAGGCATGCTGTAGCTGCGGATTTCCCGCACTGAATGGGGGATGGACTAGATGACCTCTCAGGTACCTTCCAACTCTGATTCTATGATACTACATGACTTAGGAAGGGCCCCGTGTGGCCTGAAAGGTTTGCTTATTTCCACCAGCAGCAGTTGGTCCAATAAAAGATATAATTCAAACCACTTTGCTTCCCTCTCTGTCACATGGGACCAACGCGACAACCACACAATTTCTCTGGATAAAAAAATACATCACTCATGGAGGGGGAACATCTACAAGGGGCTTTACTGTAGTGAAGAGCAACAAAAGTCAGGGGAAAATAAATAAATAATAAATAAAAATAAATAAGAAAGAAATTAAAAGAAATTATTCACAAAAGTAGGGACATTCAATCTACTCTCTGATGCAGCAGCCTCAAACTGGCCTAAGCTGCTTCCAGGCTGTTGCTGTGTCTTCTTCTCCCTCCCTCCTCCCCTCTCCTAAAGAGGAAACGGGGAGAGGAAGCTCCGCAGGGCTCTTATTTGTGTTAGAGAGCCTGGAATAGGCACCGTAAACCATTCTAATTGGCTGGGATTCTTCAGAGGAACCCACGCCTTTGTGTCCTAGCCCTCCCGTCCAGCTGCTCCCCTTGCCTTTAATAAACTGGCATCCTGTGGGCAACCATTCAGGTCACTCTTGGAGAATCAGCATAACAACTGGAAGGAGCCAGCTGCTGTTCTTTTGACTCCTCCATGCTTCTTCCTCCATCCCCCCTTCCCTGTGATCAAAAACAACTGTCTACACATGCCCTGTGGCCAGCCTGGCCTGCTCCCTCCCACATACCCCGCTCTCCCTCTCCCTCGCCTGTCCCTCAGTTGGCCAGCCATGGTGTTCTGCAGCTGGTCAGCACATGTGCAAAAGCGTAAAGCGCATAAAGATTCTGTGTGCTTCTGTGCATGCACCTCAGGTTAGTCGTGCCTCCGCTGTCTCTGATCTTGGTGCACCCAATCTGAGGTGCATGCGCAGAGGCACACAGTGCCTTTCAGCTCTGTGCACCTTTGCACGTATGCCAGCAAACCCCTTCCTCCCCTGCTAGGATGCCCAGCTAGCTGAGAGTTGGCTGGGAGATGGAGAGCGAGGCAAAGGCATGCTGGTTGGCTGCTGAAGAGAGAGGGAAGGCAAGAGGAACAGGGCCTCTTCCCTTGCTTTTCATGCATCTGAGCAATGTAGCTGAGAGACAGCTGGAGTGGGGCCAGGTTGGTCTGGCTTCAGGGAGTTGGGGAATGGCAGAACAATGGAGGGGGAGCTGGAAATGGGGCAACACCTACCAGCTACCCTTGATCCACAGGTGATAAATAATGAATTTAAAATTTATTTTGAGAGATTATATAAATCAGATGTTCATTTTGATATGACCGAATTCAAGTCAGTTCATGGAAAAATTAGTCTTCCAAAACTACCACCTACACAAGCAGTTGAGCTGGAAAAGGAAATCACATTGCAAGAAGTTATGGAGGTGGTGCTTTCCTTAAATCAAGGGTGAACTCCAGGGCCTGATGGTTTTCCATCAGAATTCTATAAAATGTTTCTAAAAGGTCTGGTGCCATTATTATTATGTATGTACAATGAAATATTTCAAAAGAGAAATTGGTCCACACAGGCAAGATTAGCTTTAATGATTTTACTATTAAAGAAGGGAAAAGAGGGATTGTCTCTTTATTAAATGTTGATTACAAGATTCTCACAAAATTATTCTCTAAGACTGAGTAACATGATTCCAGCTTTGATACATGCTGATTAGGTTTCATGAAGGGCAGGTTGGCCTCCCCTTTATGATGGTACATACATGTCGCTACACATGTTTCAGCAATGTCACCTGTCAGACTTTCTAGCAGCACTTTTCTCACTAGATGCTGAAAAAGTATTTGACAGGATTGAATTAAAATATCTGCTCTTAATTTGGTTTGGGTGAGAAATTGACAAACTGGATATCAGTTTTATATAGGTCTCCTCTTGCAGCAGTATGCACTAATGGTATGCTATCACATTCATTCATTCAGTTTGGAAAGAGGCACATGTCAGGGGTGTCTTCTATCGCCACTCTCATTCAATATAGCATAGGAACCTCTAGCAGCATCTATTAGGCAATCAATTTACATTGAGGGGAATTAAGATTCTTGATAAAATGTATAAAATCAGTAGATGATAATCCTACTCCTGTTGAAAATCTCAGGTAATTCATTACCTCAACTATTAGCTCTGTTTGAGTCATTTGGCCACTTATCAGGCCTTAAGACTAATTGGGATAAATCCTCTTATATGAACATGTCAAAGAGACCAGATCCATCCAAAATGTTCAAGTCTCAGCTGAAGAACTTTAAGGTAATGGACTCTACAGGCATGCTCTAATATTTACATTGTGATGCAAATATTGATAAAATCTTTAAAAATATTGAAAAGGTCATGGAAAGATGGAAAACACTTCCTCTTATCATTTATAGAAAGAAGAAAAACAATTTGATTTGGTCTCTCAGTCATATTTTGGATGCAGTAGGTGAGAAGCGTGAGGTTATGGAGGTACCGTCTGGTCGATCTTTCTGGGAGGAGTTTCAGGAAGTGACGTTGGCCAATGCAGTGGATGTCTTGGGGTTTGTTCGAACCACAAGTTGTGAACTAGATCCGTGCCCGTCCTGGTTGGTAAAATCTTCCAGGGAGACGTTGGGGTCAGTTCTGGCGAGGGTGGTTAAAGAAGTGACGTTGGCCAATGCAGTGGATGTCTTGGGGTTTGTTCGAACCACAAGTTGTGAACTAGATCCGTGCCCTTCCTGGTTGGTAAAATCTTCCAGGGAGACGTTGGGGTCAGTTCTGGCGAGGGTGGTTAAAGCGTCCCTTCAGCAGGGGAGGTTGTCACCCAGTCTCAAGGATGTGGACACACTTGCCAGTTACCGTCGTGTCTCTAATCTTCCCTTTTTAGGGAAGGTTATTAAACGGGCCATGTCTCTGCAGCTCTAGGCGCATCTGGACCATATCGGTTTCCTTGACCCTTTTCAATCGGTTCTGCCCTGGCTATGGTACTGAGACGGCGATGGTGGCTTTGGTGGACGATCTCCGCCGGGAGATGGATGCAGGATGTTCTACATTCTTGATCCTGCTAGATCTCTCGGCTGCTTTTGATACCGTGGACGGGCAGACAGGCAGCGCGGCATGAGCATGGGAAGGCAGGCTGAGGCAGGCTTTGATCTAGGCCACCTGGGCAGGCAGGCAGACAGGCAGTGTGGCATGAGCATGGGAAGGCAGACTGAGGCAGGCTTTGATCTAGACCACATGGGCGGGCAGACAGGCAGCGTGGCATGAGCAGAAGTCAGGCAGACTGAGGCAGGGTTCGAACATGGCCACCTGGGCGGGCAGACAGGCAGTGTGGCATGAGCAGAAGGCAGGAAGACTGAGGCAGGCATTGATCTAGGCCACCTGGGTGGGCAGACAGGCATGAACAGAAGGCAGGGAGACTGAGGCAGGCTTTGATCTAGGCCACCTGGGTGGGCAGGCAAACAGGCAGCGTGGCATTAGCAGAAGGCAGATAGACTGAGGCAGGGTTTGAGCTTGGCAACCTGGGCGGGCAGACAGGCAGTGTGGCATGAGAAGAAGGTAGGCAGACTGAGGTAGGGCTCGAGATTGGCCATCTGGGTGGGCAGACAGGCAGCGTGGCATGAGCAGAAGGCAGGCAGACTGAGGCAGGGTTCGAGCTTGGCAACCTTTGTTTTATGTAATAAGTTTCAGTTATTCAAGACCATGAGATTTTTTTAAAAAAACCAAAACATTGTGTTCAGTTCAATAAGACACATCGGAACATACAGAATAATTTATCATATCCTAATTTGGAAAAATGTGTTGTATTCAAAGGATAAATCTCAATTTGTTGGTCATACATACAAATGGTTCAATAAGCTATTGTATCCATTAGACGTTAACAATAAAGGTAAATGGGAAAAGAATTTACAGGTATTGTTAACAGTTGAGAAATGGGGAAAGTATCTGGAAATCACTTTGTAAAACATCTTACTCATTGCTTTTAAGATTTTTTTCAGAACATGACCTTAAATAGGTTTTATTGGACCTCAGATAGCTGGAGATGTGGAAATTTGATTGGGTCTCTTAGGCCACTTTCAGACCTTTCCTTTCCGGGAATCTGGAAATCCTTCTCTATTAATCTGGAAATCCTTC
The DNA here is from genome assembly GCA_003113815.1 of Sphenodon punctatus. NCBI lineage: Eukaryota > Metazoa > Chordata > Lepidosauria > Sphenodontia > Sphenodontidae > Sphenodon > Sphenodon punctatus. The sequence continues at coordinate 505,337 of QEPC01012005.1, read as the reverse complement.
TCTATTGCTGTGGGTGTTTGCTGGCAAAGCCGTGTGTGTGTGTGTGTGTGTGTGTGTGTGTGTGTCAGACTGGCCGAACCCAGCGCATATCCTGGCTGCACATTCCCTCCCACAGCCAAAATATGCGTGTGGGGGGAGAGGGAGGACGTCTGAAATTGGCCTTCGTCATATTTTATTCTTTTGTCCTAGAATATTTGGCTAAACATATGTATACTACGTTCTAAGATATTTAAAATTAACCTGCTACCATCGCCGGGATTATGCACATTCTGGATAACAGACTCTTTATCATTGTCTGCTCCCATGAAAAAATGGCTAGCTATAATATTTTTGATTGCTTAACGGTTAATTTTAAGGAAATGGAAAACTCCCAATGAATCTTCATTTTCTGAATGACTAAAAGAACTTATGTATGTTGCTTTAATGGAAAAGCTTGCATTAAAAAATAGACATAATTGGGCTTGATATAATGAACTATGGTGCAATATGAATCTTCTGTTAAATTTATAAATTGATTTATTTGTAGTTTAGTATCCTCTCAATGTATATGTATATTTGTTAGTTTGTTGTATATAATGTCAGCGTACATGATATCTGCTCTTGAATTTTGATTAATTGGGATATAGGCTATAGCGACTAGTGACTGCTTAACTGCACAGACATTTGATCCAGTATCAGCAGAACTGGAAGTAATGTCTAAAGTTAACATTGATTAATGCTTTCCATTACACCCCATACCCTCTCTTTCCAGTTGCTTTTCACTTCCCAAACTTTAAAAGTTAAGGCTGATGTTTTCGAGGCTGTGCTTGATGCAGTCTGATGTTTTATGGAAAGTTTCAGCAAAAATGATTCAGCTCTTTCCAACAAGGTATTTAGAGGGGGAAACATGGGTGGTTTTGTCAAGTTTAAGAGAATTTTCCAATCACTTATTTGGAGACTTCTAACACCTTCATGCTTTGAAGTAGTGCCCCTATGCAAATCTGCTCTGTTTTGGCAAAGGTATAATGCTCTGAACATCACCAGTGGTGCTCACCCAGGAGAGTTTTCTAGAGACTTCCACTTAAAATCTCCAGTCAGTAAATCTGTATGCTCCAAACCTTTATGGCAACCACAGTGGGAGCTCTAGGTCTGACATCGCTTATTGCTAGTTATGGAATTGGAGCTCTAGACAAATCACAGACACAGCAACTACACCCATTCACCTTTCAGCTAGGGAAAAGTGCTGTTCTGTGCTGTGCTTGCATGGCTTTTATTATTGATCAAGGCTTCATGAGCATACTTAAGGAAGCAACAAGTATAATTCTTCCTGTTTGATATACTCAGTAACGAAGAGGCTACACAAGATTACTTCCTCCCAAACTGGAAATAGAACTGTGATAGGGTAGCACATACCTTTGATAAGTATTGCCAGAATCCAGCCCAAAGCCAACTCATCTCCTTAGGTAATTCTATCTCGGGTCACTTTATTCAGTATTCTTACATGACTACCCCATAACTGGACATATAGTTCAGGCCCGGACACTGACTTCTTGGTTCAAGCCCTCTCCAAGTTATCTGGGCTGGCCATAGTCCCTCTTACAGCTTCTAGCAAACCCCAGTCTCTTATTAGCCTCAAGGCATCTGGGTCAGGCAAACTCCCCTGGATCCTTCAAGCCCCTGGCTTCAACAGGCCTTAGCACAGGGAAACATAGCCACTGTATCTCAAGCCCTGTTACTCATAATCCATTGGTAGGTTACTCGCTGTCCAGATGGCCAAACATCTTTCACTTTCTGCAGTTGTTTAGGCAGGTCTCCTCTTCTGTGCCACAAGCATGCCAAAGTCCATCCTCAGGGAGAGCAACTTATTAATTATTATTATTATTATTATTATTATTAACAAACATTTATATAGCGCAAGCAGTGTACCTGGCACTTTACAAAGTAATAAAATAGACATGGTCCCTGCCCCTAGGGCTTACAATCTGAGAGACAGGAGCTGGGGGAGAGACTTAATCTCCCAATCCTGCTTCCTCAGCAGCCCTGTGTCTCTGCCCTGCTCTCTGCTTCATCTGCACTGCTGGCCAGAGCTATGCCCTCACACAGGTACTCATTCATTAAGTGCTGTCCTCTTCGTGGTCATGCACCTGCAGTTCTGCCAGTGAAACTCACATGCAGGTGCTATCTGCAGTTTCCTAAAGGGCCTACAGCCTTCATGAGCTCTGCCCTGTTACAAGAACCCCAGGGTTATTGTGCAAAACTCAGATCTCATCCAGACTGCTTTTGAATGTGCCAAATCTATGTGGCTGTGCTCTGTGCAAGAAACAGAACCCAGGAATCTTGATTCTAAGCCTGCCTGGCACTGACAAAGAATATGTTGGATCTTTTTTTCAGATAGTGGTCTATGTAGAAGAACAAAAGGTATGTTACTGCTACCAGTTGTTCATGTAGCTCAGGGGTGGGTGAACCTTTTCCTTCCCATAGACCACTTTGAAAATTAGTACAAGCTCTGTGGGCCTGATAGAAATCGGGGTTAGCGTGCTTTAAGGAGTGTGCTTTGGATGAGGGGAAAAAAGTGAGACTCCGGATCATGAATCGATACAATGAATCCATCCCCTATCCTTGAATACATGCCATCATCTCTGCTTCCTTTCCCTGAGCTCATTCTTCTAGTGCTTCATGATAAAGGATCCATGGGCCAGATCTGGGAATTAGAAAAGGGACCAAAAAAAAAAAGGCAACTGTGGGTCAGGTTTGGCTGCTGTGTTCTAACTAATTTTATAGATGACCAATTGTTGTAGGGAGCAGTAGGAAAGAGCTGCTACCCCTTTAAGAAGACTACAGACAGAGTGAGTGACTGGCCGATTAAGGCTACACAGAGTGAGAGGTTGGCCACGCCCACTCAGAGTATAAAGGGAAGTATGCGCCAGAGTGGAGTTGGTCTCTGCCTGGATGCTGAGGTGGAAGGAGCTCCAGCAGGACAGCTGTCCAGTGCTGAAACTTTGTTGGAAATTACTAGTGATTGAGACCTCACTGATGGTCTACTACCTGAGGTACTGAAGAGCCAAGCCTGAAATAGGCAGCCAGAAGATTGTGTTCCTAGCTGTCCTGGGGTTAGTCAGGGCTTGGGGGCCAAAAGAGTTGTATGCCCAGCGTTAGTTCAGAGACTGTGTACTGTAAAAAAACAAAACCCCTATAACGCTAAGGTAGACTGTATTGTGATGTGTATGTGTGTGGATGAAAGACTGGCAAGCTGATTCCCTACTTGCATCTGACTTATGGGGCCTGATCCTAAGTGGACTTACCCCAAGACACCGCTACCCTGTTATACCAATGTCAGTGTGAACAAGGATGATTCTACATGACGGAATTGGATGGTAGTGGTGATAATTTTCTCTTTTAAAAACGTAGGAAATGACATTTTAAACTTTTTATTAAAAAGAGAACTAAGATTATAAAGTCAAGCACTCAATTGGTAAGGATTGCCAGAATTATTCTCTTGTATAACTTTCATTAATCACCCCCAAACCAATTCTTGTAGCACCTTTCACTATACATGCATTCTGAAAGGCTTAAATTACATAATGGAACACTATTTGTTATCCAGGATCCCTATCTCATTTAGTGTGCAGGATGGATAATGCGTTGCAAAAAGGGAAAGAATCTTATTTAGTATTAAGACTCTCTGGTTTGGAAGTCACATACTTCCTATTTGCTTTAATTTAGACAGCATAAGCAGAACAGGGATACATTAATAGTCACATACCTCCCAGCAGCCCCGTTTTGAGTGGGACTGCCCTGCTTTTATGGGGAAATCCCATGGTCCTGTCTAAGGCAGTAAATCCCCTACTTTTAGAGGCAGTGGCTGCTGCTGGAGCATCTGGGCATGAGACCCCTTTCCAGGTTGTGTGTGTAGTAAGGTGGGTAGTAGAGGAGCCTTAGGGGAAGGGTGGGGAATAATTTTAAATAAATAAATCATACTGCTGGGGGGGTGGGGTGAGAGAGAGAGCATGCAGCATGGGCATGAATACACATGTGCTCATGTAAGAGCGTGAGGGGCATGGTTTATTGGCTGAGAAGTGTGGCTTATTGCTGAGGGGATGTGGCTGGTTTATGTGGCCACTTTAAATGCTGGGAGGTATGTAGTAATATATAATGTATTATGGCCGAGAATGAACTGTCTGAGCGCCCGCTGTGGGAGAGCTGCTGGGGAGGCTGGTTCCCCGATAGACTGCTGCCCTATTGAGTGCCACCTGGAGGGTTATCAAAATACAAGCCCCTGCTTTCTGAAGGGTGATCAGCTGAGCGCAGGCTGACACCTGAAACAAGCTACCGCTCCGATTGGTCCCACCCCCTTAAGAGCCGGAGCTTTCCTAGCGTGCGCGCCGTGGGCAGACCGGAGGAGCCGGGGTTTTCTTTTTTCTCCTCCTGAAATGGCTACCACAAGCAATAAGAGATCTCGTATAGACACTGTTTATATGTCTTTGCCATCATTAGTTCTAGCGAAACAAAGGAAGATCGATGGGTTCTTGCGACATGCACCGGCTCCCCCTGGTGAGACTGGCAGGTACTCTTTTCCTCCCCAACTCAGCAGTCATACTTTATTGTTGGAAACTCGCCCGCCGCTGGCCTCTCTGGAGCCGCCTACATTGACAACTGCCCCCCAGGTCTTACCGCTCCACAATAGTTGTCAAATGGACCCCGCGCTTAAAGATAACTCTGCCCTCCTGGTCAGTGACCGTTTAACTGACTTTTTGTCTGATCATGTCACTCTAACAACGGAGACTTTATGCTTTATGTTTCAACAGATGAATCAATTAAATGGAAAAATGGACACTTTGATTCTACATAAGGGACCACTTAATGTTTCTACTCTTCAGTCTAGGGTACCCCAAGGTTTTAGGTTGTCTGGGGGGCCCATAAGAGTACAGCCAATTCATACTAAAACTTTAGATACTGTGGCCCTCCCAGTTCCCGCTTTGTCTCAGCAAAATCTAGAGTCTCAAAGGTCAGAGATCTTTGAGTTACTTCAGCTTAATCTTATTTTTGTAGTTCTTCCCCTCTCAGGTGGGCGAGTGCCCCACTGGGATACCCCTTTAGATGCAGCCGAGTATCTTCGGGTTCTTTTAAATTAACCAATTACCCGCCATGACATCTCTTCAGTAGATGTCATGGTTAAGTCAAAGTCTAGACACCTGGTTAACGTTAAGTTTACTTCTGATGCATGGGTTAGACTAATAATGGATAACCGGCTCTGTCTAAATAAAATCAGCAGTTTATCCCTCTAGAGCTTATGGCACACAAGCAGGTCTGGTATGCCAAGAGGAAGCAATTCCTTTACGAAAAGATGCTTCACACCCATTGAATTCTGGGTTGTGTCTATCAGGGGCCAATAAGTTTCTTCCTGGGCCTAAAATCAATGATGGAGACTCGAGGCAATTCCTCGAGGAAACGTCTCGATTCCTATGGGGATGGAGGTAGATTTGCTTTGCAATTCTCCTCAACCCCTACCAGCCCCTGGAGTAGCAGTTTTACATTCAAGGGTAGATGGGCCCTCCCCTGTTTTACCATCACAAGGCAATTTAATGACCCGATTAGAACAGCTATATAGCCAGTTGAGGGATTTAGGACAGCATAAGGTTTCCCCTATGAAGCAAAAGAGGCGAGGAGGGTTACCTTCCATATTGTCACAAAGTACTAATCTGCCCTCTCCTTTAGTTTCTCCTTTTTTGTCGTCTATCAGGAGAGAAACGTTGAGATCATTAACTTGTATCGGAGAGGGCTCGTGGCTTAGTGCTGCTGATGGTAGGGTACAGGTAGGGTCCTTTTCCTATCTGGAGGATCAACCAAAAGGGCTTACGAGGGGGGATAGTATGTACAGTTGCCTCCAGGACCAGCCGTGCTCTCGGCAACCCGAGACTTTGGTTCATTCATCTCCAAAGTCACGGGCTGGCCCAAATAGAGGGAATGCAGCAGGTTCCCCCAGTGGTTTCTGACAAGGGGGCATGACAGTCAATAGATGATTCCGTGGGGCTTACGATCGCCTCCTGGAATATTGCAGGATGGAAGTCCTGCCAGTTAGACAAAGACTTTCATGATTTCATTGCTGGTTTTGACATTTGCAAGAAACGTGGTGTCTGTATAATTTTATTTGTGGGGGGGGTTTGATGTTTATTGTGTCCAGGCTACACCCTTAGCTGCCTATGGCAGACTCAGTGGAGGACTGGCACTATTAGTTTCTAAAAAGTTTAAGATTAAAGTGGAACAAGTGGCTTTCTTCAAATCTAATTTAGTAATTTTTCATTGTACTTTTCCCTTGGGGCAAGGTATTCTAATAGGTATTGTGTACCTCCCTCCGTTATCATCGGCTTACTTCCCTGAAAATTTCTGGGAGATAGCAGTAGAGATGTTTTTCAAAGCTAAAAGATTGCATCCATTGTCTCCTCTTATTATTGGTGGAGATTTTAACATCAGAACTGGTAACCTAGAGACAGCTATAGTCGGTGTCCCGCTGGATGAGTCTTCAGAGCCCATAGAATTGGCTCCAAGAAGTTCTCGCGATAGGGTGATTAGCCCCGAGGCCAAACAGTTGTTTGACTTTTGTGACAATTTAGATCTAGCCCTATTAAATGGACGTCTGAAGGGTGACCAGATGGGTAATTTCACACACCATTCATACCTGGGTTCCAGCGTAATCGATTACTTTTTGGCTTCAAAGGTTTTTTTTGCAAAATATCCACTCATTGCAAATTAGACCTAGAGTGTAGTCCAATCATTTCCCACTAATTTTATCAGTTTTGGACAATATAGATTCTCCTTTTTTTGAGGCAGCCAACAGGCTGAGGGAGCCAATTGGCTGAATTACCGGCTACTACAAATTTGGCCTGTGTCAAATGGACTGGAGAGGTTGAGGCAAGAGTAGTGAGTTTCATTTCATCTCCTGAGGCTGAGGTATGTAGTTTGGGCATTAAAGCTATGGGCAATAATATCATTTCCCATTATGGAAACCTAATTAGGATGTTGGCTCCCACTTTGTCTGTAATTAAAGATTTGAATCTTAGTAAGTCAAATTATGCTTGGTTCGACTATAAGTGTCGGCTTGAAAGAACCGCACTCTGGAAAGTGGTGCGGGTAGTAAGTTTGAGTCCCATAAGGGACCTCCGTATGCAGCTACAGTCCTTTAGATCCAGGTACTGGAAGCTATTGTCTTATAAGAAGTAGGTATTCCAGCACAAAAGTTGGGGTTTTTTTTACAGAGTGCAGCTGGCGAGGGCGATTCTCGGAAATTTTGGGAATTGATTCGTCATGCTGGGCTAAGGGGAAAGCCCTTCACAGCATTTTACAGAACTCTTTTCTTTTTCTACCCCTGGTTGCCTCAGTGTGTCTACCCACCCAAAGGACTGTTTTCTGCTGTGGTGGCCAGTTTCCCCGGGTGAAATCATGGATTTAATTTCCAATCTTAAATAGGGTAAGGCGCCAGGCGAAGACTTCATCCCCCCGGAGTGTTTGAAGCGTGCACCCGATTGGTGGGCTGGAATATTGCCCCCCCCCAATTCACTGCCATTAACGAGTCTGGAGAGATCCCAGTCTCGTGGCTAAATAGTATTGTGCTTCCCATCTTTAAGAAGGGGGACCCTGCCTTCCCTGGGAATTACTGCCCCATCAGCTTGCTAAGCATGGTGGGGAAATTATATGCCCACTATTTGTTATTAAAATTACAACACTGAATGGACTCTTCCCATATTATGGAACCAGAACAGGTGGGCTTCCAAAAGGGCAAGTCCACTACGGACCATGTGATGGTTTTGTCAGCTTTAATTAATAGAGCTCTTGCCCACCAGAAGGATTTCTTTCTCTTTTTTGTCGAGCTCCGTATGGCGTTTGGCTCAGTTTCAAGGACACGTCTTTGGTATAAATTACATAAGACCTCAATTGATCCTCGCCTTCTGTTTCTAATAACTAAACTACACATGGGTAACTCTCTCCAGGTTCGTTGTACTAATCCCAGTGCTCTAACCCCCAAAGTTCAGGTATCATCAGGTGTTAGACAGGGATGCATTCTGGCCCTGGTACTATTTAACCTTTTTCTGAATGATGTAATCTCATTTTTAAATTCTAGAGATTTCCATGCTCCGGTAGTTGGGGACAGGGTCATTCCTGCCCTTTTGTATGCGGATGACGCCGTCTTGGTCTCTCACTCCATGGTTGGCTTGTGCCGGGTGATGGACCAATTCGAAATCTACTGCCGTAATGAGATGCTTCCTATCAACTACGAAAAGACTAAGGTGATGGTACTGGGGAATCCCAGGCGACACAAAAAACATCGATGGACAATTGGGGGTATTCCAGTTGAGCAAGTGTCCTCCTATAAATATCTGGGGGTGATTTTTTCGGCCTCTGGTTTTTGGAGGGTACATTTTGAAGCTGTAAGGGCTCAGGCCAAGCGCACAATAGCAGCAATAGTGGGCTTCTTTATGGGCCCGGGTGGAAAATTGGTACAACCTGCCCTTCGATTATTTAGGGCAAAGGTGATTCCCCAGATTATGTATGCAATCTCGGTATGGGGCTTTGCCTATGTGCATAGACTTGAAGTGATCCAAAATGGGTTCTTGCGGACAGTTTTGGGTCTCTCTAGGGGTACGCCACAGGTAATACTAAGAGCTGGAGCCTGTTGTTACACGCTAAGGCATACTGCCCTGCGCTCTATGCTTACATACTGGCTTCGGATCCATCTGTTTCCAGGGCAGGATAGGTCTCTGGTTTCCTTGGCAGCAACCCACAATCTACTGAGCGCCTGGAATTCCGAATTGGTGAAGGAAATCCAAAAGCTGGGGTTTTCTTGTGATTGTTTGTTGGAGGCAGGTTATGCAGTAGCCAAATCTCTTAATTCTCAAGAGGCTAGCGGATCAAGAGATTCAGCAGGAGGATGCCCTACTAGGGGCCCATAGAGTAGTTCTGGGCTATTTCCCCCCAATTATTTTATCTTTAAAAACTAATTACTTAACCTCCTGGGTGAATGCTCAAGCCAGACAGACCTTCTCCCGGCTGAGATGTGGTGTTTTCTCCTCAGAGATTCTAGAGGGCCGATACATGGGTATTCCTAGAGAAAACTGGTATTGTGCCCTCTGTGATTCTCAGGAGCCCAATTCCCTTGCTCATGTTTTTTTTCACTGTCCTGCTTTGACCGTTATAAGGGGAAGATTACATTCTGTCTCTGTTATTATTTAACGTATATATGCAGCCCTCGGGGGAAATTGTGAAAGGGTTTGGTGTGCATTGCCACCAATACACTGATGACACCCAGCTTTATCTAACTCCTTTTCAACTGACCCAGGTCCTGCTGTCTCAGTACTGTCCCAACGTTTGGAGGCCATGGCAGAATGGTTGCGGCAGAGCAGACTGAAGCTCAATCCTGATAAGACGGAGGTGATGGCAGTGGGTAGGCGAGGGAAGTGTTGGCTCCCCTCGTAGAGGGGGTCCGTCCTCCTGTAGTCGAGCAGGTTCGGAGTCTGGGGGTATTATTGGACACGGATCTCCGTCTGGATCGGCAGGTGGAGGCAGTGGCCAAAACC
>QEPC01012005.1:431235-470646 GCA_003113815.1 Sphenodon punctatus | reverse complement strand
CTCAGATTGTAAGCCCTAGGGGCAGGGACCGTGTCTATTTTATTACTTTGTAAAGTGCCATGTACACTGCTGGCGCTATATAAATGTTTGTTAATAATAATAATAATAATAACAGCACCTTGTCAAAGATCATTGAGGAACAATGATTCTCATCCAATAAAGAATCATCTTGTTCCTGTTTCCACAAGTGGTCCATTCAGCTTCTCAAGATGGGATGAGGGGTAGAATAGGAGGAAGCTAATCTCTTGTACCTCATGGGCAGAAAAGAATTGCACAGGTATCCCCAAGCCAGGATCCTTTGGAAAGGATCTCATTGCAGACTCAGAGCAGGAGATTGGGTTAGGGATGGTTGGAAATGCTTTCTTTGTGGCTCCTTTTTTACGTCATGTCTATCAGGGTCTAGTGGCCCATTAACAAAGTGGCATCTGCTGTGGATGACAGACCACCTCTAAAGTGGATGGCATGACAAACTTAAGGTGATCTTCTGCCTGAGATGCAGATGGAACAGACTGGTGTGAGACATCAGATGAGTGAATAATTTTACAGGATCCTGCAGTTCTTGTAATAAAGTTATTCATCTTTATAATCCCTTTGTTAAGATTCTGCCATTTTTAAATAGGATGCACCCATGGAGGTCCACCTATTCCCCACCTAGCCGAGTACCTGTCTGAAGGTGGCACGGGTGGGCTTGTTCTCCTGTGACCCACGCACCACCCACTCATGCTCATGCATGAAGCATTAGGGGAAAATCCGGGATGCTCCATGCGGGTGCAGGAGTGGGCTGTGTGTGGGTAGGAAAAGGGCTGCAGGGGTAGAATGGCAGAGGAATCGATGGATTATAGCACGAGGTTTCATCTTGGAATATAATTTTACCTGGTGAGGTTACTGTGGGATATTGAGAAAAGTATGCAATCCTTGGCTGTTTAGGGAGGTAGTAACAAAGGTGCTGGTAACACCAGGTTTGTTTAACTTTTATCATCTCAGATTCCCTGTGAGGCATTTACAGTAGGAATAATTTAGAGTGTTTTGACATGGAAAAAGAACAAAACTTTAGCAAGTTTAGCATAATCCATTACATTTTACATACATATGGGCTAAAGTGTTCTAATAATTTGTTTACCAGAATCAGGAGTTTTCTAACATGCCAGGCTTCCACACAATTTGAAAAGAATTTAGACCATTTTAGCACCATCAAGCAAAGCAGCACGTAGGCACACATTTAAAAACAAAGGATTACTTACTTGCTGAAAGTTAAATATATGCTTATGTGAATTGGGCCAGAGTGCTTGATGTCTTTGTAGTTTCAAGTCATTATTCAGTTTCTAAAAATCATCTTTGCCGGTGTTCCCAGATTCTCTACTCCATCATTTATTATTATTATTAACAAACATTTATATAGCGCCAGCAGTGCACCTGGCACTTTACAAAGTAATAAAATAGACACGGTCCCTGCCCCTAGGGCTTACAATCTGAGAGACAGGAGCTGGGGGAGAGACTTAGGAAGGGGAACAGAGGGAGAGACAAGGGGTCTAACATTCATGAAGATGCGAGGTCTCAAGTGCACGTACTTGGCTTGGTTACGATGAGAATGACAGCAGGCAGGTCCATGTTGCAAGGATAAGGGTAAACCGATCGTAGGTATAGGAATAGTGGCTCAGCAGGATAAAGAGTCAGACAGAGCAGAGCGAAAGAGGTGAGTTTTAAGGAGAGATTTGAAGGTATGAAGGGAGGGGGCAAGGCGGATGTGGACAGGGAGGGAGTTCCAGGCATGGGGGGCAGCAAGTGAGAAAGGATGAAGGCGCTTAGGGGAGCAGGGAAGGTGTGAAAGGGTGAGAGAAGGGGCAGAGGAGGAGCGAAGTGCATGGGCTGGAGTATGGAGGGTGATAAGTGCAGAGAGGTAGGGGGGAGCAAGGTTGTGAAGATTCCATAATTTATTATTATGGAAACTAAGAATTATGTCTGCAGGACCTTCCATTTAACTATCTGTGCCATGTCTGAAAACCAGTTAAGCATCTTGTCCACTACAGGGCTGTTTGTAAAAGTGGAGAAGTTCTATTTTTCCTTCTTTTTTTTTGGAGCCCCTTTTATTTTGTTATATAAATCAGTCACAGTTTGAAAATCTTACTTAAGCTTGCTTCGAGGAAATATATATTCATCCCCATCTCCATAAATAACACTTGTTCTGTATGTTATAAGAATGTGATTTTACTCCGTATTGCAGAACTTGTTCTGTGAGGCCTAACAACCTGTTGTTTAACTGTAATCCTGCCATGATGTAGTACTGTAGAGACCAAAATATGCACAGTATTTGTTTCATAATCATTTGTACATGCACTTTCTTTCTTTTCTTTTGGTCTTTTTCCTTATTTGAAATAACAATATTTTCTTGAATAACGTACCATTTTAAGAAGGCTTAAGGCAAAAGGAGACAGAAATTGTTAAGAAAGAATGATTGATTGTGACAAAAGTGGAAGGGGAACAACTATCTCTTTAGGATGGGCACAACCTCGTGTATTGGGGTTTGAAAAGGTTACTTACAAGTTTCCAAATTTTAAAATTTCTTGCATCTATTGTAGAAGGAGGAAAAGACAAGTTTCAGTGCTCTAAACTCTTTCTTTTGGGTGACTAAATCTATAATTTAATGTATGTTGAGTAAAATAATAACAAAAAGGCTTCACCGCTTTGATCTCTGTTTGTATGTTTAACAGGTGCTCTATATGCAAGAGATAGTTTATAATGTGTTTCAAGACTGCACTGCTTTAAAAAAAATATTCATAGTTAAAGGGAGATGCATCCAACAGAGGCAGTTCATATTTTATCTCTAAGTGTCTACTGTCTTCCCTATAAATTCACACAAAAGACCAATACAGTACCCCCATTCTCTCCTGAGCTATCTTTGATACATTCCGTTATGTCTGGACTCTCCCACTCCACCTATCAGTTTGATCTTACTTCCTAACCTGCTGTGCTCAGTACTGCAATTTCATTCAACCAGCACTGCGCATGGAAGGCTTCCTTGAAAAGCTTCCATTGGAAGATAAAATGACTTCAAGGCTCTGTTATAGGGGTGTGCATTTCAGGTCTTCCGAAGATGGAATTCCCAGGAAAATGCCCTTTTCGTGGGTCCAAAATTCAGAGAGTCTGCCCCCAAATTTCTGACACCCAATCCCAGGCCAATAGTGTTTAGCCTCACTGGCTTCTTGGTGCTCACACAGCGCTGTGCTACCTTGGCTCAATCCGTCCCTGCACTTGTTCAGGCACGCCACTGTGTAGAAGGCTGCAGGCAGGGCAGGAGGAGTCTGTGCAGAGTGTGTGTGACACATGGATCTCTCCTATTGGCAGGGTGTATGCAGCAGTGGGCAGAGTGAGTGATACAGAGTCCCTCCAACCTCTGTTTATTAAAACACTGTAGGGGTCAGTTTGAGTCAGATAGGAAACTGAGTGAGCAAGCATGGTAGATTGAGAGGCAGGCAGGCAGGGCAGGGAAGCCATTCATTGAATCAGTTGTGTTAGCAAACTCTGAAGGGGGAGTGGGGCCCTTAAGGGGACTTGGAGTGTGAGACTTACACCTTTTGAGATAATAGCAGACTCTGCTCCAGTAATCTTATTTCTTTTTTGGTGGGGGGAGGGGAGGGCATGAAGAAGCCTATCCTAGCTAGAAGAACTGACTAGCGGGGTAGAATAAGAAAACCCCTTTGCTTGCTTTCACCAAAGACCTGAAAAAATAGATTTGATCCTTCTCCAGTTTGAGTAATAGCAACTCTCTGCTCTAGGAATATTATTGGGGAAGAATCCTATCCTAGCTTCAAGAACTGGTGGTGGGGATAAGATAACCCCTTTGCTTGCTTTTTATCAAAGACCTGAACAAATAGGTTTGTTCCTTTTTTAGTTTGAGTAATAGCAACATTCTGCTCCAGGAATCTTATTTTTTTTTGGGGGGGAGGGGATCCTATCCCAACTACAAGAACTGGTGGGGGAGTGGGAATAAGAGAACCCCTTTGATATAGAAAGTACAAGTTGAATATTAAGAATTCCTGGAAGCCTGCTTACATTTTCTGCTTGGTTTTATATTATTGGTGGCGTAGAATCTCTGCTTTCCTTGCTTTCATTCACTTGAGAAAAAAGATAAAGTACAAGCTGAGTATTTAGAATTTGTCGAAGCATGATTATATTTTCTGCTTGATTCTGTATTACTTCGGCATAGAACCTTCTACTTCCCTTCCTTACACCAACTTCACAACAGAGATATAGATCATGAAAGCCAAATAATATTGATAATTTCCTACTCCGAAGCCTGATTGAATCTTTAGAATCTATTTACTATAGAATCTATTTACTGACTGAATCTACAGTAGGGACATAGGACCTTTTCTTTCCTTGTTTTTGCCTACTTGAGGACAGACATATAGAACTGAAAATTGAATCCCAATCTTTTCTAATTATAAGCCAGTTTATATATTCTGCTTGAAGCTACATTAGGTGCTTGCCCACATTCCCTGGCCTGATGAAACTCCTGGCACAGAATCTCATGACTTGGGAATCTTACGCTTACCTCTGAATGTGGGTGTGGGCATGGGGGTTAAAATGTCATCAGCCGGGTGTAGCAGTATTTTCTCTTATGAATGACAGGGCTGGATTTTGAGCCCTGTTGTTCGTAAGAGAAAATGCCACAGGCCCCGACTGATGATGTTTTTACCTCCACGCCCATGTTCAGAAATAAGTGTAAGATTCCCAGCCGTGCAATTCTGTGCCGGGAGTTTGCCGGGCTGGGGAATGAGGGCAAGCACCCAGTATGTCTGACCACAGTGGCACTGCTGGTCAGGATGTGGGGGAATGTGGGACTGCAACACCTTTGTGTACACAAAGTGGTCATTGTATAAAATGAAAAAAATTGCTGATTTGCTGATGATTACATTAGATTGAACGAACTGAGGCTAGTGAAGGATGCTAAAAACAAAAAAAGGGGGGTTCAGGTATGTTGGAAGCAAGAGGAAGAAAAAGGAAGCAGTAGGTCTGCTGAGTGCTTAGTGAAGATGGTGAAATGTTAACAGGTGACAAAGAGAAGGCCGAATCACTCAACTCCTGTTCTGCCAATGTCTTCTCCCGAAAGGGAAACTGTGTCCAACCTGATATTAAAAGTAGCATGAATGATGAGGGGAAAGGACTACAGATCAAGATAGATAAAGAGTTGGTCAGAGAATACCTAGCTACTGCTAGGTAAACGAGTTCAAGTCTTTGGGGCTGGATGAATTACATCCTAAGGTACTGAAGGAATTTGCTGATGTAGAACCTGTCTATCAACTTTGAGAACTCTTGAAGAACGGGTAAGGTGTTGGAAGACTGGAGATAGGCACGTGTTGTCCCTATCTTCAAAAAGTGGGGGGAAGGAGGCTCCGAGAAACTATAAATCAGTCAGCCTGACATCGATATCTGGAATGATACTAGAACAGATTATAAAACAGTCAATTTATAAACATCTAGAAGACAATGCAGTGATTACTAGAATCCAGCATGGATTTTTCAAAAATAATCCATGCCAGACTAATCTTATCTCCTATTTTGATTGAGTTACTAGGTTAGTGGATCTAGGGAACACTGTGGATGTAATATATCTTGATTTCAGCAAAGCATTTAACAGAGTCCCCCATAGTATCCTTGTTGACAAGCTAGTAAAATGTGGGCTAGATGATATACCATTAGGTGGATTTACAGCTGATTAAAGAACTGTACTCGGAGAGTGCTCATCAGTGGCTCCTCATCAATCTGGAGGGAGATATTGAACGAGGTGCCAGAGGGCTCTGTCCTGGGCCCTGTACTGTTCAAGATCTTTGATGAGGGAGTAGAGGGAATGCTTGTTAAATTTGCAGATGACACAAAACTGGGAGGGATAGCTAACACCTTAGAAGACAGAAATAAAATTTAAAATGATCTTGATAAGTTGGAAAACTGGTCTGAAACTAACAAAATGAAGTTCAGCAGATATAAATGTAAAGTTCTGCATTTACGTAAGAAAAATCAAATGTAAAAATACAGGATGGGGCTGGGGGGCGGGGCGGGATACCTGGCTTGGCAGCAATACATGTGAAAAGGATCTGGGGACTGTAGTTGATCACAAACTGAACATGTCAGCAGTGTGATGCAGCCGCAAAAAAAAGCTAAAGCAATTTTAGGCTGTATTAATAGAAGCATCATTTCTAAATAACAAGTAGTAATAGATTCACTCTGTTCTGGTCTGGTCAGACCTCATCTGGTATGCTGTGTCCTGTTCTGGGCACAGCACTTTTAAGAAGGACATTGAAAAAGCTGAACAGGTTCAGAGGAGGGTGGCAAAGATGGTCATGGATCTGGAAACCCAGTCCTGTGAGGAAAGGTTGAAGGAGTATATGTTTAGCCTGGAGAAGAGAAGCCTAAGGATAGACATGATAGCAGTCTTCCACTACCTGAAGGGCTGTCACAATAAAGCAGATTTCGATCAAACATTAGGAAGAATTTCCTAATGGCATGAGCTGTTTGACAGCAGAACAAATTGAATAGGGAGGCAGTGGGCTCTCCATCACTGGAGTTTTTCAAACAGAGACTGGACAGCCATCTGTCGAAGATGCTGTAGCTGTGGATTTCCTGCTTTGTGCAAGGGACTGGGCTACATGACCTCTGAGGTACCTTCCAATTCTGTGATTTTATGTGCACTTCATTTATGAGCAAGTACTTGGTCAGTAAATTGAAAATGTCTCCAGGGCCACAATCCTCAAGCTGTGCAGCTGATGACACTGCCAGTCCCTCATCCTGCGTCTCTGCCTTGCCTGCTGCCTCTCCCTCCACCTGTGTCTCTTCCTTGCCTGCTGCCGCTCCCTGTGCCTCCATCTTTGCCTCGCCCACTGCTGCTTCCTCTGCCTGTGTCTGTTTCACCTTCTGCCACTGCTGTTACTTCTGCCTGTATCTCTGCCTTGCCTGCTGTCCACTCCCTCTGCATTGTCTGCTGCCACCTCGCCCATCTGCCTGTGTCTCTGCCTCGCCAGTTGCCAGCCCATCTGCCTGTGTCTTTGTCTCCACTGCTTCCAGAACATCTGCCTCCAGTACTACAAATGTGCACTTTTGCCACCACCAGCCAACCCTCCACTATACATACCACCACAGCCCTGTCACCTGCCACTACATTCAGTGTTCTCATTTGTCCTGGTTGTGTGACAGTGAAGGCCTCCTCTGGTGTCTGGGAATACTTCACATTGTCATTCATGGATCAGAGCAAGGCATGCCAGCACAGCAACATCTTGAGTAAGTCGAGGTAGAGACCCAAAATACATGTCAACGTCTGACCTACTGAGTCATCTGAAGACATGGCACAAAGACAACTTGGGTTTTGGGGGGCCAGCTGAAGAGAAGGATGACGATGTGCCAGAGCAGAGAGAACGAGACAGGGAAGGAACATCATCTCCAACCTGCCATGCGCCAGGATGTTCCGAAGTCTTCCTTCCATCAGGGGAACGATCTCGCTTCATCTTCCTAAGAATGGCAGGGCAGCTGACCATTGCACAAGCCTTTCAGAGCAGAACTCCTTTTGCTGCTAGCAATGCCTTAGCGAGAAAGATCTCCTGGGTCATCAGAGAAATTATAGCACTGGGCGAGAAGCCATTCTCCACTGTAGACAACATCGACTCAGGCATCTGCTTCCGTTGGTGGAACCATGCTACACTATACCTTTGTGCACTATGTTCAGTCAGATGGTGATACTGGAGCCGTATGAGTTTGTCATGGGAAAAGTGCTATGCTTCGAGTCTCAAGAGGCACTGTCATCCATTTTACCAGTGGCATTTTGTTGAGCGACAGCGTGAACCATCCGTACCTCTCCCTAACAGTACATTCATGGCACAGAGGGTCATGGAAGTGATAGCTGTGGTAGTGGTAATGGTGTTGGTAATGACTGTAGCAGCAGTACAAGGATGGTGGTGAAGGAAGTAGGCATTGCTCCATGCGAAGCAGCTATACTGGGGCAAACATTCTGGAAAGCATAAAAGGCATGCTGTAGAGCTGGGTGTATGAAAATCATTTGCCAGTTGAGCTGGGATGGCTTGTCAGGGACAACGGCACTAATGTCATGGTGGCTCTTAGAGATGGACTTTGATGGTGTGTGCACAGCACTACACGCTCTCAGTATTGTCATGAACAACTTCTTGGATGATCCATGAGAGAGCTGCTGTGATTGCCATGGGGCACAAAATGTGTGGGTATTTTCACCACTATGACTTTGGGTCACTATCTACTACAGGATGTGCCAACGAGGTGGAATTCCAGTTTCTACATGGTGGAGCACTTGATGGAGCAGAAAGCAGCCCTGAATGCCATGGCTATGGAAGACGAGATCGGTGCTGTTCCCAGTCACAGACAGTGGAATGTCATTGAATACCTGGTGGATTTGCTGAGATCCTTTAACATATTTCCATTCACATCCTTGTCCTTGTGCTCCAGGGAAAACTACTGTCACTCCTCTTCACCATCATGTCATGTGGAGCCAGTCAGGCCATCTAATTTTTCATCATAAGCTGAAAGCCCCTCTGCTGCCAGCCCATTTGCCTGCATCTTCACCTGTGCCAGTATGTCTGCCTCATTCCTTTCCTGCCTCCCCTCCTTGTGACCCAAGGGAACTGCTGTTTACCACTTTTCCATTGTGTGGAGCAACAAAGGCTGTAGAATGTGCTTTGGGGGTGTCTGTGAATAAGATGTGTGGGGGTGAGCCCTGCATCCCTTTCTGCTCAATGGGACTAATTCCATGCCCCATGCACGTTACTGCATGCACTACCATACGGTTTGTGCTCATGGCGTGTATGTGTGTGTGGGTGCAGTGCAGGTGCTCTGTGCAGTGGTCCACAGGGCATGGGATCAGCCCCCATGTCTCCATCCCTAGTACATAGGAAAACCTGTGTTTCCTTCTTCCCTGTCCTGTGCAGCTGCTCAGTTTATATGAACTTCCCGTGGGGGGTATGAGAGCCATGTGTCCCTTTCCCTTCCACATCTTTGTTCCTGGTGTGCAGGGAAACCTGATGGTGGTTCCTCTTCCGTGGTGTCTTGTAGAAGCAGTCAGGCTCTGCAATGTGCCTTGGGGCATGAGCATTGCTTCTGTTCCTGAACTCTGCTGGCCCCAGTTATGCTGTGTGAGTGGAACTTGCCAGATGTGAGGAAAGGTGGAAGGGAGGGAGTTGGGTGGAGAAGCCCAGACCGAGAGTGAGAGGAGCAGCACAAGTCAGGACTGAGGAGGTGGTGGCGGCAGTGGCACAATGGTTCAGGCATGTGACTGGAGCAAGGATGTAGGGGAGTCTTGCTCATCCTTATGACAGTGCAACAGGAAGTAGGCATGTACATACAGATTGTTCCAGTTGAAGCGGTTGATGAAGAGAACTAGGTTTTTCCTTTTCCCTTCCTGTCTTTGTTCCTGGGGTCCAGGGAAAGCGGCTCTTACTCCTCTCTGCTGTCATGTCGTGTTGAGCTGATCAGTCTGTGAAATGTAGTGAGTGAAAGGCCTATATCCCCTATGCAGTGCAGGGAACCCTGCTGTCACTCTTTTCTCCCATTGTGTTGTCTGGAGCCAGTCAGTCTGCCTGTATGTTTTCCTCCCCAGCTGGCAGCCTCTCTGCTGCCAGCTGGTTTGCCTGCATCTCCACCTCTGCCACTGCTGGCACATCTGCCTTGGTCCCTCCCTCCCTCCTATGTGCCTTCCCACCCTGCACTCCAGGGATACTTGCTGTTACTTCCTCCAATCATGTGGAACCAGCCAATCAGGCTGAGTGACATGCCTTGGAGTTTGGAGGGGGATAGCAGAGCGAGAACACCGCTGTGTCCCTCCATTTATTTATTTATTCAGATTTCTATTCTGTCTTGAAGGTTCATGGTGGTTTTGGGTCCAGAGGAAACCTCTTATGATAACCTACTAAAATATGCTTCCAAAGGAACCAAAACCCTCTTAACTATAGTGGATGGTTGTAGAGTGAAAATTCTTGTTTTGAGGAACATCTTTGCCAGAGGATCATCTTTGCCTCTCTGCTGCCAGCCAAACTGCCTGCATCTCCAGCTCCACCACTGCCACCACGTATGCCTCAGCCCCTCCCTCCCCCCCACACACACTCTGTGCTCCAGGGAAACCTGCTGCTACTTCCTCCCATCCTGTGGAGCCAGCCAACCAGTCAGACTGTATGATGTGCCTGAGGATAGCAGATCCAGTGAGAGCCCTGTGTCCCTTTCCCTCCCTGTCCCCTCCCTCTGCTCCAATGACAGGAAGAGAAAAGCAGTAATTCAAGGAAGTCATTCCAAGTTATGCCCATTCTTGCCCTGAGGTCCAACTAAAGTACTATTACTACTAGTAGTAGTACTACTAATCATTTCTATAGTGCTACTAGTCGTATTCAGATACACATAACATAAAGACAGTTCCTGCTAGGGGTGTGAATTTCATATTTGTTATGATGAATGAAAATGAAAGAGTGCTCCTTCATGTTCATTAATCAGTAACAAAAACTTAATAATGAAATAACAAAAGAATTTTCCTATTAACTCATTATTTGTTTAAAAGAATGAGTTAATAGGGAAAAACCTGAAAAATACATTTTCAGCTCTAATGTTTTTGATTTTCATCTAATGTGGAAGAATCTTGGCAGGCTTGTACCCCCATCAGAGGGCATTATATGTGCCACATTTTGGAAGAAGTGGATAAAGGGATCAAATTTTATAAGCAGTTGAAATTTGTTGTTTTACAAAAATCTGTGTACACATTCTTGGCTTTGATGGCTTTGTCTCTTATCTGATTTGGATTACACTTGGCAGGATTATACCTCACCTCAAGGGTACTATCCTTGCCAACGTTCAGAAGAATTGAATAAAGGGTCCTGATGTTATAAGCAATTCACTTGTAAATACATTTCTAGCTGTAACATTTTTTTGTCCATCCATTTTACATGAACTTCGGCAGGATTTTATCTCAGACCTCCAAGATCATGTCTGACAAACTGTAGAAAGATTTGATAAAGGGTCCAAATTCTATACACAATTGAATTTTCCCTCTTGAAGACTTCCGTTATTCAGATAAATAGCATATGCAGTGCCATTCAGAAACAGGCATGACAAGGGAGGTGGCTGTAGAAGGGAGGGAAAGCAGTCCAACAGACTGACAGACACATGCATTGGCCACAATTACTACATGCTTCCACCTTTACAGGACCAATCGGTGGTAGCTTCAAGGTGGTCATAGAGGGTAGATATATGCTGCTGTTCTTTGGGCCTGCTCTTTGTCTGTGGTTAGTTCTGGCTTTGGTCAGAGTATTTTCTCAGACTTGGCTGGCAGGCTGTGTGTGTGTGTATGAGTTCGTGCGCACGCTAGAGCTCACTGCAAGAGTTCATCTAGCTACATAAATCCAATCCCCATGCACCTGGGATGCTTCCCAACATCCTCCTTCCCCCTTCTAGGGCATTCTCTGCAAGTTGACTGACATCCCCACGCACCTGGGGTGCCCGCCAAGACTGAAGCCTGTGCCAAACAGCAGGGACGACAGATATATCCTCTGGTCAATTGGCTTGACATTTCAAAGACACCCTAGCTGGGACAGAGATGTGGTTTTCTCTCTTACTGCATGCTTCCAGCTTTCCAGGACCAATCCTGGGTGACTCTGAGGTGGGCATAGAAGGGACATAACTGGGACTTCAGGCAGCAAGGCAGAGGACAGGGAGATAGCATCACAGCAATCAGGAGACATGGTTCACACATCCAAGCTGGCCAGTTGTCATCACAATCACATCCATCAGCACTGTGACAAAGGACATAAGAGAATCCCTTATTGGCTCTGTCCTAAGTAGATGCTTCCAACTTCCCAGTAACAAGTGAGGGAGAGGGGTTGGGGTGGTCACGGCACAGAATGATATATGGGTAACATTTCTGCTGGTCTATTGGCATCACAAATGCATCTTATACCACAGCGACAAACATAAGAGAATCCCTGGCATAGGCTTATACAATCCAGAAGCTATACAGGCTTTTACCTTTGGGACCCTTTATCAGATCTTTCTGATATTTGACAGAGATGATCCTAAATGTTTGACATACAATCATACCAAATTTCATGTAAACTGGTTGGCATACAAGGATGTTACAGCTAGAAATTTTTTTAAAAATAAAAATTTATTTCATTATATTCCTTAACAGCTTCCTCTTGCCCACCTGGGCAACACAGAGCAGCTTACAAATACATTTAAGAGTAAATTTCTTATAACATTGGGACCCTTTATCCAATCCTTCTGAAACTTGTTGGAGATAGTACCCTTGGGAGGGATATAATCTTCTCAAGTTTCATCCAAATCTGATGGGAGACAGACAGACAGAGCCAGGAATGTGTACTCAACTTTTTGTAAAATAGAAACTCTCAACTGCTTATAAAATTGGATCCTTTTAACCAATTATTCTGAAATTTGGCATACATAATGGCCTCCATTGGGAGTCCACTCCTGACAAGTGTCAGTCAAATCATATGACAAATAAAAAAGTGACAGCCAAAATTGTGTGTTCTATTGAAATCAATGCAAATCAAAAACAAAAGTAAAAACAAAATGAAACAAAGGCTAACAAAATATAACAAAAATGAGTGACATTTTAATACCAAAAATGAAAGGAATAAAAACAAGAGAGTTACTGTACACATCCCTAGTTCCTCCTCCATGGAGCTTACAAACTAATCGACACAAAACTATAGACAACTACAAATAGGAGTCTTACTATGACTAATGGAGTATAGGATGCAGGTATTCAGTAAGTTGATTTATTTCAGTTTACATGGTTGAAATCAACAAGGCTATGATACAGATAGCATCTGTGTTCATGATTTTAAAGTGATCTCAAAGAAGTGGGCCTTTAGGCAGGACTTGAATATGGACAGGGAGGCAGCCTGATGCACCACTTCAGGAAGTTTGTTCCAAGCATACAGTGCAGTAAGGTGAAAAGCGCAGAGTCAGGAGTTGGCGATGGCAGAGATGGGCACAAATAAGAGCATCTTTCCCGATGAACAGAGGTCATGAGTAGGGGTGTATGGAGAGATGAGAGGAAAGGTATGGAGGAGATGCAGAGTGAAGACACTTGTAGGTGAGTCAGAGAAGCTTGAACTGTATGTGGAAGCAGATGGGGAGCTGGTGTAGTGACTTGAGGAGAGGGGTTACATGGTCATATCAGCGTGCAAGGAAGGGAGTCTCACAGCTACATTTGAATAGACTGCAGTGGAAATAAGTGGCTCAGTGGGAGACCTGTGAGAAACAGGTTGCAGTAGTCCAAGTGGGATGTGATGAGAGAATGGATTAGGGTTTTAGTCACGTGTTTAGACAGGAAGGAATGGATTTTGGTGATATTATATAGAAAGAAACCACAGGTTTGGCAGTGTTTTGGATATGAGCAGAGAAGGAGAGAGAAGTCAAAGGTGACCCCAAGGTTGCAGACTGAGGGGACTGGGAGGATGACAGTGTTTTCTGCAGAGATGGAGAGAGGTGGGAGAGGAGAAGTGGATTTAGGAAAAAAAGATAAGAACTTCTGCCTTGGTCATTTTAAGTTTAAAGAGACAACAGGGATCATTTTCTCTCTCTCTCTCCTTTCAACCCAATGCTCAATGCTAGAGGAGTGATAGTTCCCTCTCTGCTTACTTCCAGAGCAGAGGGATGGCTCATTGTCCAATTTGCATCATTGCATCATTGTCCAATGGCATCATTGTCCAATTTATCACACAAAACTGGCTACCAGTTACCATACAGACACTTCATTACACAACATGGAGAGTGCAAATTTAGAGTTGTCATCCATAGGAAACTGCTGATTTACCAATGAAAAGCTCTTTATTTAAAACATTTATTTACATATATAACATTCCGTATGTATTTAGCATTTAATGTGTAAAGTGTGTTCCATTCTTTATCTGCACGAAATTTGTATGGAAGACCAAGACAAACAAAAATTGGAAAGAAAAAAAGACACAAATTACCCCCGTGCACATCCGTACTCTGTCAGGCTTTGACAAAGACAGGCTTAAAGCAGGCAACTAAACAGATCTCCAGTCCTCCTACAGTTCTACATTAGTCTCTATTAAGAGTACAGGAAATAACAGGACCGTACTACAATCATGTAGTTTTTGGGTGGGGAACTTCAAGCCTAGGGGCAAATGTGGCCAGCTGCTACTTTTTTTATGCGGTCCCTTTAGACTTCCTGAATCTGGTCCCGGGGTCCAGTTTCTGCTCCCAACCACTGAAAAACTGAGCTCCAGGTAAGGGAACAGAGATGAGGACGTACATATAAGGATAGGGGATAGATCCATGATCTAGACCCTTTCCTGAGTATACCCCTTAAGCATCACTACCCCAAACTTCTATGTGGCCCTTGGAACTTGTACTAATTTTCAAAGTGGCCCATGGGAAGAAAAAGGTTTCCTACCCCTGATGTAGATTTTAGACAAGTATATTAGATACTTGTTATGTTTGTTTCTTGAAAAAATATGCATTCTTTTTTTCTGGGACTTGACAAACCCTTCATTTTCACTTCCCTTCTGTAACCAGAGCAATAACTAATCCAGGGAAAATGAAGGAAAAACTTTTCTTGGGGTGCAAGTAACAGTAAAAATATGTTTAGTGAAGGAAATCTAAACATTGATGCATGTCATTTGTGAAGTGTTAACACACAAAAGAGCTAGCAGTGTCAGTAGCTATTGCTGCTGGTGGAAATGAGCAGGTTGTTTGTTTTGCTTCTTAATTTTGTTTCCTCTGAAATTATTCTTTAGAGAATACTTGTGAAATTCATGACATTAGATTTTCACAATGTACCCAATGCCATATGGGGAGGCTTCTTCAGCACCATAATGATAGTGTATTTACAGAGCAATGCTCTTTTTAACCTTAATGGTTTCCATAACAAGATCAACCTTATCTTTAGCCTTGTCAATAGATGACTTATTTTGCAATCCACCCTTCCTTTAGCTTCATTGTAGCATATCTGAGTGACAGAGAACGTCACTCTTTGCTTGTCATAAAGGACCCTCCAATAATGTTCATTGTTTTTAACTGCCCAGTTTGAAAGCTCTTTTGGGATTATTGGCTTTTGGTTAATAAGAGTTAAAAACAAGATCCCAAAGTATTAAAAATAAGTATACAGCACTAGCTGATTATACATTATCTTTTATGCAATTTTATGCCATGGTGCTTTACAATAAAATGCTCTGTCATAAAAACTTAAGCTGGGTTTAAAAGATTCTGATGGAGCATAGGTTTATATTAATCTTTCCATGCCAGTCTTGCAAGGAGAACGGAAAGCCCCAGCTGAGTAGTTTTCCAAGAAGTCAAAACATCAGATCCAGATGTTCTTGCACAGCCACCATATTCATTGAAATGTCAAATCTTTAATCAAGATTCCTTGATATTAAAGAAGCATAACCAATGGTAGTGAAAATCACCGTAAATAAATAAACAAGTATTGGTGATTAAGGCTGTGATATGCTTATGTGCAATCATTTTTATTGCAGTGCTTACATTCTGTAAGGCTCCTTCATTGAGAATCCAAAAGTCCAAGCAGTGGCTTTGCACAAAAACAGAAAGACAGCTACATGATTTAGAAAGAGCTGGGAAGCTTTTATTGCACACACACACCAGCTGAGCATGCTGGCATGAATGTGGAGACAAAACACATAGTGAGAGCTTAATTTGGGCTCAGCCCTGGCAATTAAATTCAAAGGGGTCTGAGCCCAGGGGAATGTTCCCAGCAGTGTGCGCCTCAAAATATGAAAGATCAGGAAAAGATCTATATTGGCCATTTCAGGGTTGGAAACAAAAGCCAGAAAAAATCTGGATGACTTCTTGGGTTTCATTAGTGACTTTCCTGCCCTGCCGAATGTACTGGCAAGCATAGATTAAATCAAAAGAACTCCAGATTTATTTAAGGCTGTAGAGAATCAGGTTAGCTCAATGGTTGGGTTGCTAGGTGAAGAATTGGGTTAATTTCCAGGCATTTCATTTTTTATAAATTAAGCACTGGCAGAGTGAACAAGGATCCAGTGACTATGAACCATTCTCAGAGACCCTCATTAAAAACAATATTTCCCTTAGACATCAAACAGGTTCAAGCTGGTCTTTGATTACATTTATGCAGCACATATTAATGTCATCTTCTGGTTCTAATCATATTCTAGCCTTTTCCTCCTAGGAACCCCTTGATGTAACTGGGGTGCAAATGATCTCCCTTGTTGGCCTAGTTTTCACAGGCTGATCTACTCAGGCTAGAGACCTATCTCTATATTCAAGGACTTTGTGATTTGGAAATTTCATAGTTTTTATAATATCTGCACCAATGTTTTCTTCTTCCCTCCCTCACCTAAAGTCATCTTATCTTGCCCTCAGTTTCACACTTTCTTAATGCTCTCTCTATGTTTTGTTGTTGTTGTTGTGCTACTGCTTTCTCCTTCTTTAAATCCTGCTGTCCAACTAATTTTTTCCATGAAGCTTTCTTATGCCAGTCCTCCCTTTAACAGTATATTCAACTGTTGCCCTGCATCTCTTTCTCATATCTGTGAGGTTCAGTCAGCCTGCTTTTTGAAGTCATAAAACAGATATAAGTAGGTCACCACACAATAAAACCAAATAGTTGTGAAAACAAAATTACTGGACATATTGATAAACACGGTATAACGGGGAAGAGTCAACATGGATTTAGCAAAGGGACGTTGTGCCTCACTAATCTATTGGGATTTTTGAGGTTGTAAATAAGCATGTGGATAAGGGTGAGCCTATCGATATAGTGTATCTGGATTTTCAGAAGGCATTTGATAAGGTCCCTCACGAGAGATACTTGAGGAAATTAATGTTTGTCTTCTTTTGTGAATTAAATAACATTTTTCATGACTTTGGGTAGATTTTTTCCCAAATACTTTGGTACTTAAACTACTTTAATGTGTAAGCTAACATGAAGGGGTAGATTTCTACCCAGCTTGGGGTAGAAATCTACCCCATGGTCAAATGAATTGGGGTATGTTTCTACCCCAGGGCCTTTTTGGTTACATGTTTTTAAAATGGTTAATAGTAACTAACTTTCCTCTGTGGATATTGTGTAGCTGTGTGCTGGTGGCAATGTCCTAAAAGGGCAAAATTGGAGAGCCACTAACTTGCAAGAGTTGTGCACCTGGGGTAGGAATCCACCCCAACACAGAAGACACGGTTTAAATAGTCATGGGATAGGAACCATTGTCCTATCATAGATTGGTATCAGGTTAAAGGATAGGAAGCAAAGAAGAATAGGACTGAATGGCCAGTTTTCAAAATGGAGAGAAGTAAATAGCGGAGTACCCCAGGTATCTGTACTGAGACTGGTGTGGTTTAATATATTTATTAATGATCTGGAAAAGGGAGTAAAAATTGAAGTGATCAAATTTCTAGATGACAAAGTTTATTATTTATTTATTCCTTTATTTCCTTGCATCTATATGCCGCCCCCTCCTGTACAAATATCTTGGGGCGGCTAACAGCATTTTAAAATACTGTTTTTTTTTTTAAAAAATCAACGTTTAACCCCTCATTAAAATAACCCAACAAAAAAACCCGCACCCTAACCCAACCCACTCATCCCGCCTCCCTCGGCAAAGGCCTGGTGAAACAGCCAGGTATTATACTGTCTACAGAAAGAGGGGAAGTGTACAGCCAGGAGGATCTCCAACAGAATGGAGTTCCATGGCTGCAGACCAGCCACCGGGAACACCCTCCTCATGGTCGACACCCGGGAAACTCGGGGGACCTCAAGGAAGGCGCCCCCAGCCGACCGCACGGGTCGCTTCAGGACCCAGAGAGTGAGGCGGTCCTGCAGATAGGTGGGGCCCAAGCCGTAAAGGTCAAAACCAACACCTTGAATTGGGCCAGTGCAGAGAGCAGCTCACTGGAGTAATGTGCTCATGATGGCTCTTCCCCTTAAGGAGACGAGCCACTGCATTCTGCACCAACTGCAGTCTCTGGACCATCACCAGGGATAGCCCCACATAGAGCATGTTACAGTAGTCTAATCTTGAGGTAATAAAAGCATGGTTTAGTGGCTTATTTTTTATTTGGCACTAGCAATTGCCTTGGCCATAAATAACAATATATACAAATAAATAATTTTGATAAAGAAAAACAACAACGAGATGTACGTTCATTAACACCCATCATCTTAACACAAACTTAAACCTCCAGATTGAGTTCTAAACACAGTTCTAAATGTAGAAGCGGGACCAAATCAGCCCTTATCACAAATGTGTAGCTAGAGGCTCTTAATCATAGTTATCCCCCAAGCACCACAGCTTGGCTGCTTTTTTTAGCAAATACAGCAGCATGATAGGTTCTGTTTTCATTGTAGTCCCCCAATAGCCGCCCCGAGCTGTCTACAGGAGGGGGCGGGGTATAAATTGTAGAAATAAATAAATAAGAAATAAATAGGAAAATCAATTTCTGAATTGGTGGAGCTTCCTGATTTAGCAGGGTTCTTTGCAGCAGCAGTCATCTAGGGTCACTATATCATGAATAGGCAAGCAAATAAATGTAGGACATCCTCGACTCCCTGCCCACAAGGGCAGATATGTTCCCAGGTTGGAAATCCTAAGTAACGGCCCTTGAGAATTGCAGATTTCATTATTTGCAATCAAAGACCAGTAAAGGCTCTTCTGAGTGAGATATTGGGTAGAGTCTCCAGATATCTCCCCCCCCCCTTTGTTAGAAATAAAGAATTTATAAAAAGGGGATATTTTGGAGAAGGAACCAATCATCCTATCTACCAGACGACCAATATCCAATATATGTCTCCGAATCAAGGGATTTAGCAGTTATTTCAGAAAGATGGAATAGGAAGTCTGGGGAGAATCCTAATTGGAACAATTTCTTTCTACCTCTTTCCACCAGCTGTCAATAATACACCAGTTATCATATTTCTCAAGTAGACATCTACCCGATAGGGTACCATTCTCCTGGAAAGTTAGCTTTATATCCAGTACAGTAATAAGCAAAGGTCCACCCTATTCTGTCAGGGTACCCAGCCAGTTCCAGTTTCAAGGTTAATAATTGCTGCAGGTAGAGAGGGGGGAAACACCCAATAGTACTCTAAGCAGATGATTAATCACTGGATCTAAAATCTTAGTTATAACAGGATTTACAGCCCATACCTGGACCCCATACAATAGCTTCATTAGAAATTTAGCTCTAAAAACTTTTAGGACCCGGCCAATATGTCCACCTCCATTAGAATAAAAGAACCTTATAAGTGGATGGATTTCCCTTGCCACAACTTGCTTCAAATAAGAGGCGTAAGGTCTCTAGGAGCCCGAATAGATAGATAGATTTAATAAAGCGTAACCAAAGGTCATTGCTTACAACAAACATACAAAAATATCCCTAATAACACAACTAAGAAAATTCGGCCCACAATCATATTGGCCCAAGCAAATTCCATAAAAATATATATATCTAATATAATAAAAAAGGAACCCCTATACTTCACAATCATTCCACAGAACCCAGCATAGCGGTCCTGCAGGCTATATCTACGGCCATTAGCTCCTCAAGAATAGACGCTTCTCTAGGGGGAAATTCCCATTTCTTAAGGGCCACTTGCCTAGCGAGCCTCGGGCTCGGAACAATGGGACAGTGCAAGAAAGGCATTAACCCTGGCTTAGAACCCAAAGA
This sequence comes from Sphenodon punctatus, assembly GCA_003113815.1. Lineage (NCBI taxonomy): Eukaryota > Metazoa > Chordata > Lepidosauria > Sphenodontia > Sphenodontidae > Sphenodon > Sphenodon punctatus. The sequence goes on along the minus strand of QEPC01012005.1, from coordinate 450,954 downwards.
ACAACCATCATCAACTAAATTTGACAAAGAGCTGGGAAATTGTGACTCCTCTAAACCCTGGGAGGCTAGCTCCACCACCGGCGGAACTATACCCACCTTATAGGAGGCACTAGTGGGAGAGGGGGAAGAAATCTTGTTCTGGGGCTAGAAACAGAAATGAGGGAGAACCCAGACGACGCAGCAGCACCAGGCAGAATAACTTTCACCCGGGCCATACCCTTGGAACTTACTCTAGACGGGGGAATTGGCAAGTTAAGTACTCTGTCCCCTGGCACCTGCAGTAGATCGAAGTTCCCAACACTAGGAGGGCTGTTATCTGGATGGACTTGCTGGAGCAATGGAAAAATCCCAGCTTTGGCATATAAAACCCTCATATATACCCTCCAAAAGGAAAAAGACCTGGAATGGAGCAAAAGTCATTCGACCATGGCCAGAGTATGGAAATGTATTACGACCCGCCTTATATGTCCCCGCATAGGAAGATGGAAAAAACGGGCGATATGCGAAGGCAAAAGGGCTAAGTCCGAAATCTCTTCGATATTCTGGGCAATCTGAGCCTTGGAATCCCAAGGGGGAAGTATACCACAGTGCAAGGGATGGATTATAAAAACCAAAGCCTCTGGAATAGGAATAAACTTCCAGTCGGTATCAATTTTAGACTCGTCAAGGCAGGGGTAACCTAAGCCAAATGGAGGAATAGTTTGAGAGGCTTGATCCTTAGTTCGTAAGGCCATCCCATGCCCTAACCTACCAAGATCGTTAATTCTTTCCTCAAGTTGAACCAACTGCCGCTGTTGTATATATTGTAACACACAAGTTGAGTAGGCTATAGCTCTTTCTTCTGATTCAAATCTGGCCACCATCACTGATGCTTTGACCTTGAGACTAGATTACTACAGTGCACTCTTATGTGGGACTGACTGTATGGAAGCTACAGTTGGTGCAGAACACAGTAGCCTGGGTCCTTTCAGGTTTGTGTTACTGTGAGCACATTACATCTGTCCATCAGAATCCACATGGACTACCAATAGCTTTCTGGGCACAATTCAAGATACTGTTTTTTACCATTAAAGTTCTAAATGGCCTGGGGCCCAGATATCTGAAAGATCATCTCTTTCATGTATGTTCCATTGTGATCCCTGCAGTACTGCAAGTACTATTTTCCAGTCAAGTTCATGTGGCAAGGGAACACAGACAGGTATTCTCAATGGCTTTCCTAGGCACTGTTCTCCCTGGCAAGGAGCCCCCTTCCCAATTCCCACTGGTCTATTTCAAGCCGGTTCCAGGCTTAAGAGAGACCAGCACAGTGATGCAACCGGGGTTGCTTTTCCTCCTCCCCTGGTTCCCTTCCAACGGCTGATGGTGGGCAGCCTAGCGCATGCTCCCCCCAGCTGCTCCAAAAGATGACTGACAGCAGCTTCCTCCAGGGACTTGATCCTGCTGCTGCAGGCCTGGAGCTGGGATTCTGCCTGTGTAATGGGCTTCCTGGGGCTAAACTAGAGTGGGGGAATGGGTAGCAGTGGCTCCCTTTCCTGTGGGAACCATGCATGGGTCTGCCTGCCCCACAGGAATGACAGTAGCATGGCCTACCCAGGGATTCACCACACTTTCTGGTTGCCTTCCTTCCCGACTCCCAGCTTGAAATAAATGACATGATAGGAACGATCCTTGCCAGTGAGCACAGTGCTGGTCAGTGTCAAGCCAGGAAGCAGGCTTGAAATTGACCTGGGGGTATCTGTGCTGTGTAGCACAATACAGTTCCTCCTGATAAGGAGTCTGGAGCAGGGGGGTCCCCCAGGGCCACACGGGGCATTGGGGTCACACTCTGGGGAATTAGCTCCCCCCCCCCCGCTATGCCGTTTCAGCCTCGAGCCTTGGCTGAACCCCCTCCTTCTAGGAAGGGGGTACCTTCTCATGACACACCACACAATCCAGAGGGTATTAGTCCATAGTCCTTTACTGGACATACCCCGTGTCCCGCGTACCTGGGGCTGCTGGTTCAATCGCCTCCACCCTGCAGGCCCAGGTCCATCTCTGCAGTCTCAGGAGCAACACAACCTCAACCCCCCCAAAGTCCATTCAGACCTTAAACCCCCAGGCTCTGGCCAAGCCTTCCCCAGGCAAGAGGCTCCCTCCTGGGCACAGCCACTCCCACTTGCCTGGGTCCCTCTGGTTCTCCAGTCTTCAGCACCTTGGAGAGCACAGAGCAGGAAGGCTTTCTCAAGGAGCTGTTGTTCCTTCAGCTCTCTGGCAGAGACTCTTTCCGCTCTGCCTAGTCTCTCCTTTTATACAGGCAGAGTGGGTGTGGCCAAGCTCCCTCAACTCAGCCTTAAAGGGCCACTAACCTGCCCACTCTGTCCCAGGGGTTACTCAGTCTGTATCCCCTCAGGCTGATCACCGGCTCTGGGATTGGCTCTGCCACACCCCTTGTGTGCGCCCAGCCCTCTGACTGGCCCACACAGCCCCCTTCTTAAAGGGGCAGCAGCCCCACTGGCCTGCTCCCTGTTACAGAGCCCTCCAGTCCCTGCTGGTCTTCTGTTTCAAGCCAGATCCAGGCTTGAGAGAGACCAGCATGGTGATGCAGCCAGGGGACACAGGGGCTGCCCCTCCCTGCCCCCCCCCATCTCCAGTCAGGGACACCAGGACTGCTGCTCCTCCTCCCCTCCCTGCGGGGTCCACTCCAACAGATGATGGCAAGCATCCTGGGGTGCACACACCTCCGCCGCTAAAACCGGTGACTGGCAATGGTGACTTCCTCAGGGGGCTCAATCCTTGCTGGCACCGTGGCCTTGTCCATGATGCTCATGGCCCTGTATGTGGGTGGGGATGCTTGGAGCATTTCACATGGCAGGCTGTCTTGCGTTTGTCCTTTGTCCTAGTTTGGGCTGAGTTACCCCAACAGGCAAGCTCCTAGTTAATGTGAGTGACCACAAGTAGCAGCCTCTGCCCAAGACACGGTGAATATCTGGTGGACAGCATTCAGACAGCCAGAGAGTCTGGGGCAAAGGTGTGGGGAGGAAAGTGGGGCACCATCTCGTGTGATAACACACCTAATATTATAAAATTCCTTTCCCCTGGAGGTTTGACAGAACCTGAGCCTGAGTATTTTCTGGAGGCAATGTAAGATCTTTCTGACTAAACCTTAGGCAGACGGGGCTAAGGGTTGGGCGAGGGGCATCTAGGAGGTTGGGTAGGGGGTCTTAGGTGATTTCTATAAATTTATTCTTATGTGTTTTTAATAATGGTTCTTATTTTGTAACCTGCTCTGAGTCTTAGGAGAAGGACAGGATATTAGGTCCTTGAGTGTACAACTGAAATTCCAGGTGACAATTTTAGTATTATTTTTTAGTGAGGATGTAATATAAATTATTTATTAAAATAATTTTTTGGAATAGATGAAATACTAATTCACTTCTAATATAATTTAAAACTGCTTCTAGAGACGCATCTTTTCATAGGCTGCTGTGGTGTTCTGCATTTAGTCATCCAAAATGCTCATGTAATTTCTCTTTAATATGAAAAGAAATGTTGTCAAGAGCAGTTATTCTCAGATCAGAGATACTGTAATAGCATTCACTTTTAACAAATGAAAATTAAAGGTTTTGAAATCTCCCATTAACATTATGTAGCAGGGTGTGGTTCCTGGGGTAAGCCCCCCACAGGATTAGGCCCAGAATCACTGTCTCTTAGGGAATTAGCTACATCACAATGGGCTCAATCCCATGGCCCATGGCTCTTCCTGTGCAAGCTGAACACGCATGCACAGGGTTTCTGCATGGCACAATGGGGGGTCGGTTATGGGTTTTAGTGATGTTTTATAAATTGTTGTGGGTTTAGTGTTTTTTATTGTTGTTGATTTTATTATTATTGTGTTTTTATGATATTATAAGCCGCCCCGAGATGCCGTAGGCATGAGGGGGCGGCCAATAAATTTAACGAAATAAATAAATAAATAAATAAAATTAAATGTGCTGGCAATGGAGTTGCACATAGCTATATGCAGGACTCGCAGACCATGGGATTGCGCCCACCGTGTTTATTCACACACGGTCTACCCACAATAGTCTCTATAGAGTTCTCCACATTATACAGTCCTACACTAACGCTGGGACACAGTCCACGTGCACCCCACTTCCGTAACGCTAGCCCAGCCAGTCCCCTGTCTCTGGCTGACCTTATTTACAGTGTCCTTCTATAGCCACTCACTGTTATCCCTCTCAAGGACCCTGGAGAGCAGTATGGATGACCTCTCCAGTCCAGGCTTCTCCGCACTGCCAGCCTGAACTTCAGGACCTTGGAAAAGTCTACTCAGCAGCTCTGGTTCACAACAGAGTTCTCCTCATTGGAGCCAGACAGAGACTTCCTGTCCCTCTGGATTATTTTATATAGTTCAGAGTTGGCGTGGCTAGCCCTTCACTCTCTCCAGACTTAAGGGGCCAGCACCTTTCAGGTTCCCACTCTTTTATTATGTCACAGTTGGGCTGACTTCCAAACTCATAACCAGAATTGGTTTCTCCTGCTAGAGGCCATCCATCCAGTCCACAGACTCTCAGGTCTCCTCTTAAAGGGGCAGCATCCCACCATGCTGCTCCTTGCTTACACATTACTAAAGGGCTTGGCTTTTTAAGCCATATAATCCTTTTAAAATTGCCAGATGATAAATGCACATTATCTGTTTTGCCAGGAGTTTGGTGAGTGGGATGGGTAGTGGGTGTGGGGTTTTGAGTGGTGGTGGTATTTATTTGGACTTCATTGATTATTAGGTTTTAGCATAGAGATTTTATATTTTGATATTACATATTTTGGTAGCATGGTGCCACAAAATGGCTACAAAGGCAACAGAAGCCACAAATGGAGGCCAGAAACAAGTTGGCATTGGAGATGATAGGGTTAATCTGAAAATAAAGCACTAGCCCTTTAAATGTATTGGAGGACTTGGAACAGAGTCCTATATAAAGACCTAGGCAAGAAGAAGACTGGCAGTTGCAGGAGGCAGCTGAAGGAAGCAGATCTCCTGGGAGAACAGCTGTCCATGGGCTGGGAAGCCTAACCAGGCTCTACCAAGGGCCCTTCAGGAGAAATGTTACCTCTAGGCTTCAGAGTGGGGTAGGCCTAGTAAGAAGGCCTCAACACCCATGTGGGAGAGAACTGTATTGTAAAGGATTTGGCCAAGAGTGTATAAATGAACTTTAACTCGGGAACCCACGCTTGATGGGGGAAGCCCTGATAAAGTGGAAGTGGACTGGCTTTAGCTGTGAGAGTGGAGACCAGCTATCAAATTTAAAGGGACAGGTACAGGGCGCAGGACCCCTCCCCCCTTTGTCACAGGATCCCGAGCTAATTCCCCAGAAAAGGGGATCCTGTGACACATGTATTTTATATTTTTTGTATTTATGTTTTTTCTGTTTTGTTTGTTAGCTGCCCTGAGGTGCCATTGGGCATGAAAGGGGGTGATATAAACTGTAGAAATAAAATAAATATATAAATAAATAAATATCGTTAGCGTGAAAGCTCACTCACTTAAACTGTTTTCATTTTTGCCTGCTAATACCATCCATATTCTAACTGGTGCTTTTGTATTTTCACAGTATGCATGTTTGAAAACAAATCACACAGTGGGTAGAAGAAACCAGAGAAAATTAAGGAAGGTTCTTGTAGACTCAGTATGATATTAAAATAAGACCATTTTGAAAACACTGTGGCCTGGTTGGGGAAAAAAAGATCTTTCTTAACCTGAAGGGCTCTTAAGTGAGATCCTGTGTGATCTATTGACTTAATATGTGACCTTGAAGAAGTCACTCGACCTTCTCTTGCCTTAATCAATTGAGCTGCAGAAGTAGATGAAAAGTATGTATAACGTTTTCTGAAAAATGCTGTAAATGAATTAAGTCATCTTGCAACACTGTTCATGTGCATGTTTTTGTGTGTATACGTAGGGGTGGGAATTTTGGTTTTGGATAGAACTGAAATTGTACCAACATGTACAATTCAGATTTAAATCTATAATCCATAAATCAAGCCATTATTAATCTTTTTTTGTTTTTTGTTTTGTTTTTTTGGTCAGTGATTTTGGGTGTTGACTTCAATTGTAACTTAAGCTTCAATTTAACTGTATCTGGCACTGACAACTGCGCACTTCAGTTCACTACACTTCGATGCTGTGTGTGTCATCTTGTCTTAGTTGGTTGCACATGCTATGGTTGAAAAAGATCTGAAACCGAAATTAGATCCGAAATTCAGAAAGAACTGAAACAAAAAAAACCCAAAACGACATTTCACCTGGAGTCCCACCCCAGTGTATACTATTTAAATGTAGAACATAGTGACGAATTGTAAGGTGATTTAATGCTAGAGACAACATAGATTGCCTTGGTGCCAAATTACTTTATACACTCAATACTCATGGAAGTTATTGGGTGGTGGAAGCACTCAGTACCTCGTTGTGGTGCTTTGCATCTTGTAGCATCAACCCTTTGTGTAAATAGTCTTGGTGGTAAAATTGTATTTATAAGGTTTACATTTTTCCCTATTTTAATAACACATTGGATATATGAACTAATTTTGGACATATGTGCTATGCATTAATCTTTCAGATCTTGTGGAGTATTTATTAGTAGACCTAAGTAGCTATAAATGTGAGCACATCCTTTAGCTGCCTAGTGATTTTAGAATGTGCTTTACTGCATGGGTAGGGTGTATTCTTTACTCTACATTTAGTATCCAGCATACTACAGATATTACCGGAAACTAGAATGGGTTGAATTTTTTTAAAAAACAACATGATTCACAAATGCGTTTGCAAATAAAAATTGCAATGAATGCTATGAATTTCATTGATGAATATTCAAACATATGATAGGTATTAATGGAAACTCTTCTCAGATCATCACACATTTGCAAATATGATGATATTTCATAAATTTTCATCAAGAAATCAATCCCCAGCTAGAGCTGAAAAGAGTATCCACAAAATTGGGCATATCCATCAAAATACAATACCTGACTTGAACCAGTAATACTGAGCGAATATCGATAGTTGTCCGATTTACTGCCCAATAGGCTGCCTGATATTCTGAGTTACTTATTTTGTTACTAGGTTACTGATACTGTTACTGGGTTACCGATTCTGAGTTCCCTTACCATTACTGTAATTCTCTTTTGTGCAATTCCCATTTGTTCACATTTTTACTCTGCACATCTTTTCTCTACCTTGACCTGGTGTGGGGGGACATGGCTATGGTGGTGTAAATGTACTTAGTTTTCCCCTTGGCCAAGGTGTGCAAGAGGCAGTAGGTCACATTGGGAAGCAACTTTGCTATTGGCCAGATGTGCAGAGGAGCTGGGACTCCTGGGAGGGGTTCAACTTCAAGGGCAAATACAATTTCAGCCTGTTACTGAAGTAAAAGGTGCATGTGGGTGGCTGCATGTAACCTCAGTCTATGCTGGATCTTGTAGTTACAGGAACCTGAAAAAGATAATCCAGAAACAGTAATGCGGTAAGCAGTAAATATCGGTATGTCCGTAACTTCTGGTATATCGGTACATTCCAGTCTATAAGTAACTCAGAAAATTGGGTCGGACAGTCAGGTGTACAACTTGGTAATTGGGCAGTTGATCTTGGTATTGTGTGAAATGTTGGTATTGCCTGAAATGTCATAATTGGGCACCCGATCAGTCACCCAACACAGTTCTTGAAATTGTGGGTATTTCCACTACAGCTCTATCCCTCCCCAACCTATGTTGTCCACTATTTTATATGAGCTATTTCTCATTTATTGTTCCATATGTTAAAAAGTTTCATCTCCCAAATCAAGTTGAAGAAATAATATCATGTGAATTTGGTTAATGATCATACCACATAAATGGCAACTAGGGATTAGATAAAATGAACTGTTGAACAAACCAACCATAGACTAAAAGATGTTTGTCCCAAGTATTTTCTGAGCACTTATGAACATTGACATTCTCAGTATAGGGAGAAGCAGACTCTGTGACAGGTAGGTGATGGTAATGGCAGAGGAGGAGTTAAGTTCCCAAGCATAGGGGGAAATTATGGCAGAAAGGTTGAGTGGAACAAGACCATGAAGAACCACAGAAATGGGGCCAGGCAGTTTTTGATACAAAGGAGAAGTGTGAGCTCTTGGAAGGAAAAGAGTAGGTGATGAGCATTATTAAAGTGGTGGGTAGGGTGGATGACCTTGACAGCAGAGTGTTGAACAGAAGAGTTGACACTGGCACTTGAACATGTATAATAAAATTTATGGAGATTAAGTTTTCAGATTACATAGTACAACGGATTGAAATCTCATGATTTTTGAGGCAAGTGAAAGTCACTCTTAGATTCTAGCTATTTTCACTCCATCTAGATCTTCAGTTTTTAATCCATGGGTGACCAAATTGTGTATCAGGATCTGCAAGCAGTTCAAGTGTAGTGCTTGGCCAAGACTGATCCTGTGTGCAATAAAGAAAACTTTATTGCATCCAAGCCTCAGCTGCTGCATTGCACCTGCCCCTCAAGATCTCAGTAGTCAGGTTCACAGAGCATTAGCTCTGCCAGCCAATCATGAGGCAGGAGGGTGTGTGTGTGTGTGTGTGTGTGTGTGTGTGTGCGCGCGCGCATGCGTACACATATGTGTGCTTATGTGTCTCTTAAGGCTCATGGCCATATGAAGATTTTGTATACAGCCCTAGGGATTGGAATCTTTGGCCATCTAATCAGTGCACCTCCATCCTGTTTGTTACATGATGCTCTGCTTTAAACAAAAATAAGGATATGATCTACAAGAGTCCCATCCGTTTTATTTATTATCATAGTTTTTAAAGGTTAGTTTCATCCATATGATTGTAGGCATTTGTTTTATCTCCACATCAAATAAGCTGTTTTCTGATGCCATCCAGTTTTGCAAAGTACAATACATCTTGTATCTGTGCATGTTTAAAAGGCTGAAATTTGCCTGGTTGTCTTCTCTTAATTTCTGAGTAGGTGTCAGGGCAGGGGAAAGGGGAAAAGGGGGCTCCAGCCAAGTCGGGAAGCCTTTGTTGCCAACCACCTGCACCCACGCACACAGCCTTGGCGGAACACCCTGGGAGGTCACTTGCGAGGTATAATTGCCCGTCAGGATAGAGTTGTGGCCTGTATCATCTCGCTGAGATCAGGCCTCTATCATCATAGGGCGCCAGGGGTCCAAGGAGCCAGAGGCCGCAGTCACACACCTAAGAGCCTGCACCACGCTGGGGGGGGGGAGGGGTTGCAAGGTGAGGGGGTGCAGGTACCCAGTGAGGGCAGAAAGGGCGCAGGCACAAAGGGGGATTGGGGCGAAGGGAGGTAACACGCACTCTGCAGGGGGGAAGGGAAGTTAAGCGGGGGGGGGGGAGGGCTTTCCCGCACACCACCCATGCTACCCATTCACGCTCTCACTCGCACTACAGGGAAGCAAGGGAACAAGGGACTCACACCAAACACAAGGAACTAGGAACTAGATACAGCAAGATAAGTAAACCACACTTAGCTCTCGCACGGGGTCGGTCTCAGGACCCAATCACCAGTGCCGAGAGTTCTGTGGCGCTGGCATTTGTATCTGGCGCTCCACCCCCTGCGCGGGCACGTAGATGCGCCAAACAGTGTTGAGGGGGTGGGGCTTGGTTCTCCCTGTCAGCGGGAGTGCTGTCGCTGCCTGGCTGCTGCTGCGCCGGCAGCAGTGATCTCTTCCCCCGCTGCTGCCGGGGGTGACAACCCTTGTGGGGGATCTTGAAGGCTGAGGGCAGTCCCTCCCCCCACCGATCGGCCCTGCCGGCGGGGCACACGCAGGGGGGGCATAACAGTACTCCCCCCGCCGAGGCCCCCGCCCAAGGCCCCGCAACAGGCGCGGCTTCGAGGGGTGATGGCAGTGAAAGGTCAGCACGAGGCAGGGGGCCTGGATAGCAGAGGCGGGCTCCCAGGAGTGCTCCTCCGGGTCATAGTCCCTTCAGTCCACGAGGTATTGGAGGCACCCATAATGCTGGTGGGTGTCCAGAAGAGTCCGGACTTCGTATTCAGGGCCCAAGGGGGATACCCTAACAGGAGCGGGAGGGATAGGGGATGCAGACGGACGCGCGGGAAGCGCTTTCTTTAGGAGGGACACATGAAAGGATGGGTGGATCCGGAGGTGAGAGGGTAGTTGTACTTTATAAGTCACCTCATTCAGCTTGCGAAGGATGGGGTAGGGGCCAATATACCAGAAGTCCAACTTGGCTGATGATCAAGAGGTAGGGTAATGTCGGCGGTTAATCCACACAAAGTCGCCAGGTTGGAATGAGGGGGCGGAGGTACGGTGTTTATCTGCAGCAGTCGTATTGTTGGCGGACTTGTGTCAACGTGGATTTGGCAAGTTGCTGCGCCACGTGGATCTTTTGCACAAGGGCTCCGTCCGCAGGGATTTGCTGAGGAGGAAGCTCTGATACTCCGATCTGGGGGTGAAAAGTGTAGGACACATAAAAGGGTGATTCCCCTATGGAAGCATTGGGGGCGTTGTTGAGGGCGAATTCTGCCAAAGGTAGCCAAGTGTACCAATCAACTTGTAAATGAGTGGTGTATCAGCGGAGGTACTGTTCGAGATTTTGATTCATTCGTTCGACCTGCCCATTTGCTTGGGGATGATATGCAGTGGTAGGTTTTAGGGCAGTGAAAAATGCCCTCCAAAAGCGGGAGATGAACTGAGTCCCTCGATCGCTGACGATCTCGTGGGGACAACCATGTAACTTCATTATGTGACGAATAAACAGCAAAGCCGTACGGTCGGGCTGAAGGCAAACCCTTGCAGGTGATGAAGTGGGTCATTTTTGTAAAGTGGTCAATTGTTAGAAGGGGGCAGGTCGATGATGAAGTCAAGCCCCACTCTTTGCCAGGGACCTGCTGGAAGCGGGGTTAACTGTAGGAGTCCTGTCGGGGCCTGTCGCAATATCTTGGTTTTGACGCATACTGTACATTGTCCTACATAGTGATGCACATCCAATGCCATCGATGTCCACCAGAACAAATGGTGGATTAGTTGAAGAGTGCGCTGGGATCCTGGGTGTCCAGCAAGGGAGGCATCATGATGAGTCCATAAGATGTGGGGTCGACAGGAAGGAGGGACTACTATTTTCTCGTTTCGTGTCCATATGCTGCCTACCTTTTATGCGGTAGGATCCAGGACTTCCCAGAGCACTTGCTTGCTAGCCTCCTGGATTTGTTGGAAGGTTGTGTATGAAGCGGCAAATATTTGTGGGCTTAGAAGAGTCCCGTGTTGCCTGTCCTCCCCATTCACCTCCTCATTGTAACGAGAGAGGGCATCTGCTAGGATATTCAGCGGCCCTGGCTTGTATTGAATATGAAACAAAAACCGAGCAAAAAACAAGGCCCAGTGGGCATGGCGGGCATTGTGAATTTGAGCAGTTTGAAGAAACATCAGGTTCTTGTGGTCCGTGATCACCGTTACCGGGTATTTGGCTCCTTCCAGGTAGTGCCAGCATGTTTCGAAGGCTGTTTTGATTGCAAGCAGTTCTCGATTGAACACTGTATAATTCTGCTCCATGGAGGTCAGTTGTCATGAGTGATACGCACAAGGTAAAGGTTGAGGAGAGCCAGGTGTATCTTGGAGCAGTACTGCGCCAAGGGCAGTGCTGGAGGCATCAGACTCTACCAAAAATGGGCGGTTGAAGTCCGGGTATTGTAGAAGAGGGGCTACGGTGAACGCATGTTTCAATGCCTCAAAACTGTGTTGTTGCGCTCGACCCCACTGGTAGGGTTGATTCTTTTTTAGCAGTTGTGTGAGAGGAACCATAATGGCAGCATAGTTGGGGATATATTGCCTATAGTAGTTGGTGCTCTGGAGGAACCGCTGCAATGGTTTGACGGCTCTTGGGGTGGGCCATTGTTGGATGGCATTTACATTTTTCATGTCCATACGGATACTTGTTGGGGTAATCACAAATCCCAGGAACTCCACAGAGGTCACATGGAAGACACATTTCTCTGCCTTGCAGTAGAGTTTATGTTCGCGAAGCCATTGTAACACCTGTCGTACCTGTTGTACATGTTGTTTCAGGGACGGGGAGTAAATGAGCAGGTCATCCAAGTAGGCAATGACGAAAATGTCCAAAAAGTCCCGTAAGATATCATTAATGAAGTGCTGAAATGTAGCCAGGGCATTGGCAAGGCCGAATGGCATGACGAGGTACTCAAAATGTCCATAATGTCCAAAATGTACAGAATGCGGTCTTCCACTCGTCCCCGGAATGAACTCGGACTAGATTGTATGCTCAGTGCAAGTCTAGTTTGGTATAGATAAGAGCACCTTGCAGACGATTGAGGAGTTCTGGGATTAACAGAAGAGGGTACCAGTTCTTGGTAGTAATGGTATTTAAGCCTCGGTAGTCTATACAGGGGCGTAACCCCCCATCCTTTTTTGCGACAAAAAATATAGGTGCTCCGGCTGGAGAACTCGAATGGCGGATGAACCCGTTTTGGAGCGCTTCATCTAGGTATTGCCAAAGGGTCGTAATTTGGGGGTGGACAGCGCGTAAATCTGCCCGAAGTGTGGTTCTTTTATTTTGAAGAAGGTCAATTGGACAGTCATAGGTCCGATGTGGGGGAAGCTCCACCTCAAACACGTCTGCCAGGTCGCTGTACTGCGGGGGCAGAGGAGGTAGGGCCAGTGTGAATTCACTCGCCCCTGCGAGTCCTTGGGAGCATTTGGGAGGTCGCCCCAGACAGACCTGCTGACAGTGGGGAGAATCAAAGTGAAGCTGTTTCATTTCCAAATTGATCTTGGGGTTATGCTGTTCTAACCAGGGAAGCCCTAGTACCACGAGAACCAGCGGGGTGCAGACCATGTCGAAACACAAGTCTTCCCCATGGTTCCCCATCTGGCATTGTAGTTCTATGGTCTGGGTTGTAATAGGCCCTGAGACCAAGGGGTAGCTGTCGATCGATTGGACCCACTCAGGAGTTGTCTTCGGTCGACTCCCAATGCTATGCTGCCGCACCAGAGTGGTGTCCATGAAATTGCTGGATGCCCCAGAGTCCACCAAGGCCCATACTATAGCAGAACAGCGGGGAGTGACCTGGATCATCAAGGGAAGGTGCAGATGCGTCCGGGAGGCCATCGCTGCTGAGGGGGCAAACCTTACAGTTGGGGGGTCCCCAATCCATCCCGACCCTTTGCGTTTCCCTTGTCTCTGCAGTGCGGCAGCAGGGAAGGGCATTCATGGATAAAGTGGGAAGACTCCCCACAGTAATAACATGAACAGGAACATCGGCGTCTTTCCCTCTCATCAGTGGATAGCAGCCCACGCAATGCCCCCAACTGCATTGGTTCTGGGTTGAGCGTCTTCGAACTGGTCGGTGCGAGTGCGGAAGCGGAAAAGGTGCGGAGGGGGTATGGCCGGGTCTCTTGTCGCCGTTCTCGTCATCGTTCCGCTAGACGATCCTCAATCTGCAGCGTCAAGGTAGCAAGTTCCTCCCATGTCTCGGGGAGTGCGGTCAAGGTGAGCTGATCTTTAGCTCATCTCCCAAGCCCCGTCTGAACATGACTCGCAACACGTCATTCGTCCAGCGCAGCTCTAAGGCTAGTTGGCTAAATTGCGTTATGTAGTCCGTCAGGTCCCCCTTGGCCTGTTTGAGGGATAGGATGGCCGTTTCCGCATCTCGCACCCGATGGGGATGATCAAACAATGCAGCAAATTCCTTCAAAAACTCTGCATAATTATTCAGCAAGGAACTCTCCCCTTGCAACAGGGTAGTTGCCCATTCCAAAGCCATGCCTCCCACGTTCCCTATGGATAAAGGCAACCTTTAGGGAGTCTGCGGGGTAAGTCTGGGGCTGCATGGAAAAGGCTAATTTACAAAGGGCCACAAATCCTTGAAACATCCTACGATCCCCAGTGAATTTATCTATATGAGGCCCCCGAGGTTCTCGGGGTACCGCCGCTAGCGCGGCCACCACTAAGGCTGCGGGGGGGGGGACAATGGGGGTGCCCCCTGGCCGACCATGATGGCCAGGGCCTGATGCTCAGCCTGTAAGTCCCAGACTTCTGTGGCCAGGGACTGCACGGATTGAATCAGTTCTGCTACCTCCTGTGCCAGCTCCATGAGGGGGAAAGATGGGCCACACAGGGGCAGCTAAAGTGCTGGTGATTCTGCCAGGGCAGGGGAAAAGGGGGCTCCAGCCAAGCCGGGAAGCCTTTGCTGCCAACCACCCGCACCCACTCACACAGCCTCAATGGAACACCCTGGGAGGTCACTTGCGAGGTATAATTGTCCGTCAGGATAGACTTGCGGCCTGTATGATCTCGCTGAGATCAGGCCTCTTATCATCATAGGGTACCAGGGGTCCAAGGAGCCAGAGGCCACAGTCACACACCCAACAGACTGCACCACGCTGGGGGGGGGGGTTGCAAGGTGAGGGGGTGCAGGTACCCAGTGGGGGAGGGAAGGGCCCAGGCACCAAGGGGGGTCGGGGCGAAGGGAGGTAACATGCACTCCGCAGGGTGGAAGGGAAGTTAAGCCCGGGGGAGGGGGAGGCTCTCCCGCACACCACCCATGCTACCCAATCACGCTCTCACTTGCACTACAGGGAAGCAAGGGAACAAGGGACTAACACCAAACACAAGGAACTAGGAACTAGATACAGCAAGATAAGTGAACCATACTTAGCTCTCGCACGGGGCCGGTCTCAGGGACTCAATCACCAGCGCCGAGTGTTCTTATTTTTTTATTTTTTAAACGTTTATATCCCGCCCCTCCTGCCCTCAGGCATCCTGGGACGGTGAACAACATTCAATAAAAACAATATAATTTTTTAAAAAACAATTTAAAATACAATATGTGGGGAAACCCCCCGCCCCTACCCCTCGCCAAAAGCCTGATGGAACAGCCAGGTCTTACATACACACCGAAACAGCAGGCGCTGTTCTGCAGTGCTGGCATTTGTATCTGGCGCCCCGCCCCCTGCACGGGCATGCAGATGTGCCGAACAGCATCAAGGGGGCGGGGCTTGGTTCTCCCTGTCAGTGGGAGTGCTGTCGCTGCCTGGCTGTTGCTGCGCTGGCAGCAGTGATCTCTGCGCCAGGGGCAGTGCTTCCCCTGCCGCTGCCAGGGGTGACAACCCTTGTAGAGGATCCCGAACGCTGAGGGCGGCCCCCCGCTCCCCGCTCGGCCCCGCCAGCGGGGCGCACACGGGGGGGGGGGGCATAACAGTGGGGATATTTCTGTAAGGTGGGTTTCAGTTTGTTTTTAAATTTCCACACTTGTTCTTTATCAGGAGCTAAACTTAGAATCCATTACGATGCATTCTAGTACATTTGCCATTATGATCTTCCTCTTGTCAGAAATGGTGCAATCCACTTTGTACTTCATTAGAACCAACAGCAATATGTATACATGGTGCACAAAATGAGCCATTTTGTTTTAAAACAGATTGCAGATGAAAGGAAATCATTCATTTCTTGCTTGCTTGCTGTAATTACTAGAGCACTAATTACTCCAAATCACTGACATCCAGGGTCAATAAGGATGACAACAGGAACATCAAAGACAAGATGCACATACACAATTACAAGTCTTCCAAACAAGGCTGCAATATTTTTTTATGGCTACTGTTTTTCAGTTGATGCTAAAAAACATTCAAGTTTGCTGATTGTTTACTATTATTTCATTCGCAGTTTGACGGTGAGAACATGTATATGAGTATGACAGAGCCGAGCCAGGACTATGTGCCAGCAAGCCAGGTGGGTTAATTAATCTTCTCTGTCTTGTTTCAAATTGTAATTAAACAAATTCAAAGAGTTGCATTGCAAATGAGTGGCACTATCAGTAACTACTGCAATCAGGAATAATCATAATTTATAAACAAAGCATTTAAGCCTTGTTTCCAGCTAATTAGATAGTGCTGATAAAACACCAGCGTTGGCGTTTGTTGAAAGATACTACCTTGCTTCCTCTCCAGAATGCAAGCAGCTGTTTTGCCAGCATGAGCTTTCCTAAACAGTTGTTTTACCTTTAGGAAATAAAGTCTTTACAGGTGCAAGTTATTTGTTTATCTGACTGCAGCAAGTTAATCATTATAAGCTACACATTCCACAAATAGCTTAAATAATCACTTTTAGGCCAGTTGCAGCTGAAGAGCTCCTTTTTTAACAGAAATCATTTGGTTGAGAAACCACTGCCAATGTTACGCTGTATGTGTTATTGCAATAATTCTTTCAAGATCATTTGCTGATATTTAACTTTCAGACCGAAGGGCACTCAATAAAGATGTAGCATTCTTCACACGCTGAAGAATGATTTCATTATTATGAAAGGATAACATTTAGTTAAATAAAACATTTAGTTAAAATGTTGTTCAGAGAAACAGGTGGTGATAAAAGATTTCAGTTCTGACTTTGTTGAATTACATTTCACATATTCCAATAATATCAGTGTATTAATGAGTCATTCTGAAAGCAGTGTAGGTCATATTTTACTTTGATGGTAACACTAGATTTGCCATGATGGATCAGACTAGTTATCTGTCAAGTTCAGTCTCCAACGGAGGCCAGTCTAAGATACCTCTGCGTGACAAAAAGTCGCTGTAGTTACAGAAAGATCTCTCAGTAGTTAGTAAATTTGTTTTTCTTTGTTTTATATCTTGATTGTCTGTGGATATGCTATCAGGTATTATTAATGAATGAATATCTTTGGAAATTGACGTTCTGCTAAGAGAAAATGTCAACTATAATGTAGCATTTTTAAACAGCCATGCTTATCTACTCACATTTAATTTATAGCCTCATTCTGTTTCTTTTATTCTTTAACTAGCCTTTACATGATAGGACTCTGTTAAAAATGTGAACATGCCCACCACATTACCTTCCTGCCTGCTGCTGAAGCTACTTTCAAAATGCCTTTGAAAGACTGAATTTTGTGTTTAGGATTCTTCTATGATTGAACTCATTCAGCTTAGAAACCTCTGAGATGCAGAGGTAGTTTTGAATAGAATTGTTTGATTAAAAAGTGAAAAACTATTATTAATTTTTTTCCTAACCATTTAATCCAAAAACTGTACTGACAAGTTTAGTATTACTATTAGATTAAAGCAACCTGGTATCATCTCATTTATGCCTTAAGGGTTTTGAAGTGTAAGGGCTAATTGAATTTGTTTGAAACAGTAGAAATAAAAATTCTGTGAATGATTGCCTCTATAAAGCAGCTGCTTCTTTTCAGAAAATCATTGTCTCTTCTTAAATAGTTTTGGGGAAGAAAAGAACTACAAATCTACATTATATATCAGAACAATTCTTCTTTTGTTGATGTCTTATATTGGGTATGCTTCTCTCTCATATAATTTAAAATGGATTTTTAAAAACTGTTTTAAAAGCAATTTTAAGCTCCTGTGAAATTTCTACATGTTTGCTAAGTATTGTAAATGCCAAAGATCTTCCTAAAAGAAGTATACATAATGGTATTAAAATATCTTTTAACTATGGAAACTCATTGAATGGCAACCAAAATCTCTATATTATAATAATTTAACATCTGTTTCTATCATCCCATAAAATGCAGCACTACAAAGCATTTTGCTGATGTAAACTGGCACATATTGCAGAGTGAAATAAAGTTTAGACATGAAAAATGTGATGAATGGTCTGAAAAAGCTGAACTTTGCACTTCAAATTCCTTTTTGTTTACCAGAATGTGTTCATATTCGGGGAAACATCACCTTGTATTATTCTAAGGGTTTTTAATCAATGTATCCCCTTTAGGCTACCATAAATAAAAACTCAGCCGTCAAAGAGGAAAAAATATAATTTTGTTCCTTTCCCTATATAACATCTGCATAGCTTGGTAATCCAAGACAACTTGCCTCACAGCATCACTCAACAATTATCATTTCTGTTCAATTTTCAAATCAGTACATGCTTTGGGACTTATGGACTAAGTTGCTAAATAGCAACATATGGCTCACTACAGTTCTTGTGATGTTGCTGCAAGCGAACAGCATAATTCTATACTTGAAATGATTTTTACAGAAAGCTAGTCTTGGATCTGAGCCAGAAGTGTAAGTATACAGTAAAAATTAATGATATTCTTTTAGACTGTCCCAAAAGGCTTTTTTGTGCTTTTATATCTGGGTATATTTTTACATATGTAAGTACTGTATTCTTGTTTCTGATATAGCTAACTTGGTACTATGCATTCCAATCAGCTTTGAAATGAGTAACACCACCCGTGTTAACAATCATAGCTACTAAAACCTCTGACGTTTGCATTAGTATTTGCATTTCAATCGAATAATATTTACCATTTTTTTAAAAAACTGACAACTGCTTTGCATTTCAATTTCTATCTCTCTCTCCCCATAGTTATAATGGGACTCCTGAAGATGAATTGTCCTTTATGTACTTTTCTGTATGAACTGCATACAGATACATACAGAAACAAATTAGTTTATTTACAATTTCTTTCAAAACACAGGACAGAGCATAATTCTAGGGTCTGTTCGTACAAAATGCTCCTTCCCCAGGGCTGCTGTTGGGGTTAGTATGTAGAACATTCATACATCAGGAGGTAGGTAAGTTACTCCTTAATAGGAGCAATCATATGACAATCATAATCTCTATAAAAACTAATGTGGGGTAGTATTATCAATTTGTAAATTACCCCCTGCATAAAGCGTATTTAATGTCTGCCCCCTGGAAAGGTGTAGAACCATTTCTGTTGG
The DNA here is from genome assembly GCA_003113815.1 of Sphenodon punctatus. NCBI lineage: Eukaryota > Metazoa > Chordata > Lepidosauria > Sphenodontia > Sphenodontidae > Sphenodon > Sphenodon punctatus. The sequence goes on along the minus strand of QEPC01012005.1, from coordinate 432,235 downwards.
TTTGCTCCCGGAGACTCATGGAAACAGAAAGAATCTGGAATGCTCTTGGGGAGATATCCTCTGGTCTTGACAATCGTTTGCTTAATGACCTCGTGGCTTTTTGGAACTCTTTGCTAACCAAGACCATCGATCGTATGGCTCCTAGGCTTCCACTCCCTAACCGCCAACTACGCAGGTCCCCTTGGTTTACAGAGGACCTGCGGCAGATGAAGCAAGAAGGGTGGCAGTTGGAGTGACCCAACTGATTGTGACATAGTTAGTTTATGGACCCATGCCATGGCTGTGCGGGCAGCAAAGAAGCACTTCTTCGCTGTTCTCATAGCATCCGCAAAGTCACACACAGCCAGTGGTGGCCCTTGCCTGAGGGCGCCTGGGACAGTGCCCTACCCCCCTCTCCCCTGTCCCCCTGGGTGCCACTGATAGAGTGCTCAGTGAGTGAGCACTCTATCTCTGCCAGCTGAAATTCACATCAGAGCATCACGCTGCTCTGACTTCTACAGCGCTCTGGTGTCAATTTCAGCCGGCAGAGACAGAGCGCTCACTCACTCAGCGCTCTGTCTGGAGTCCCAGAAGGGACAAACTTGGCCTGAACACACGCCAGGCGGCTGAGCGTTCCGTCCAAGCACGCCACTGAGAAATGAAATTTCCCGCTTGCGGCAGCTTTGCATTGAGCCCTATGGGCTCAATGCAAACCCTCACCTGGGTGTTCACTGGATGCGCTCGGCAGCTACATGTGCTGCGGCACACATGCCTGAACTGACTCAGTTGAGCATTCACGCTGCAGTACATCTCACAGCCGAGCACCTACACTGAACCCTGAACTCAACTCCCTGGTGCCTGCCTGCAATGGTGAGTAAATGCGGGGGCGGGGAGGGGCCTGAGATGGAAGGGGGGGAGGGTGTGTGAGACTGGGGAATGGGGGGGAGGGTGGTTGTGCACCCACCCTTCCCCCCTATTCCCCAGTCTTGCACACCCTCCCCCCCTTCCATCCCAGGCCCCC
>QEPC01012005.1:410883-426951 GCA_003113815.1 Sphenodon punctatus | reverse complement strand
CCAGTGGGGGCCATACTGTGCCCTACCACCGTGCCAGGTCACCCTTACCCCAGAGAACCAGCGCCTCGCCTGCCATACCCTGCAATGCGTTAAGCGTGGCTCCCTCATCTCTTAAGGAGATGCCTCCTACAAACAACTTATTCTAATTCCCAACTGATACTGGACCCCCGCCACCAGGAGCCACATGCTTGAAGTGTGGGTCCGACCCCCACACCTAACCCATAACTTCTAACAGCCTATCACGTAGGGCTTGAAAATACAAAACATTACCGTCCTGGGACAGGTGGACACCATCCCCCCTAAATAATTCTAACTTTCTATGCGAAATTGCCCCATGCCTAATTGTGTCCCCTCCAATTCCCCTCCACCACTTCCCAATTTCCCTATTAGCTGTCTTTCTGGTTTTATCTACCTTCTTCGGTGGTACCCTATCCCCCCACTTAACCCTTTCTATCAATTCGGTCCAAATCACCTTACAGTTTTGCAACATTTCTTTCACTACCCAGAGATCCCGCTTCATGTCCTTAATTAATTGTACCCCTTTTAGCCCCGGCAAATCATTCTCCCCTAGATGAACCACCATTATGTCCGGCCTACCCCCTTTCAAGCACGATGCAAGGCTCGGGATAAACTGTTGCCATCGCATCCCGTTCTGCCCAAGCCATTTGATCGTTGCCAATTCTGACAAACCCAGCTGGGTTCCTAGACCGCTGCTTCTCGCCGCCTTTGCCGCCCAACGCTCCAGGCTATGCCCCATTATCCAGATTATCGATCTGTGACCCGGGACAGGATCTGTCAAAGAAACACAAATTAATTCACTGAGTATCCCCACCTGGTTCCCCTTGCACATATGTGCGGTAAGCCCTAGACCACCACCGCCTAATCCTCTGTATATCCCTGGCATTCACTCCCATTTGAGCTGCAAAGGAGGCTGCCCCGATTCTAAATGAATGGGATCCATAATCCCTGGCTGGCAGGCCAATCCGGGTAAGTACTGCCCGGAGGACAGCAATGAATTGGTACCTTGTAACTGGTACCCCACCTTGATGACAGAAGAAGGGGCCCGCCACCTTCGGGCGGATTTCCTTGTAAAGCTGGACCGCCAAAACTGGACAGATAGCTCCATCCCCTGATCTGGCCAATTTAACAATGTGCCCATATCCCCTCTGATCCGTCTTTGATCTCCTTAAGTGGATAGTTACACTGGTGGTCCCCAAGTGTAACGTCCTGCCTTCCCACTCCCCTGGTCAACTTATCCCTAACTGATTCAACTACCAAATCACTAACCCTAAAAGCCCCCAAAAATGCAACTTTAAACAGTGCCGCAAACATGTTTGTTTCAAACTCATAAAAACACACAAACGGTAATGAACTAACGATTCTGCCTAACAGCTGCGGTGTAATGGGAAGCCTCAAATCACGAACGGGTGGCTGCTCACGGGACCATGCCTCGATTAACTTGAGAGCAAAGAAACCCCTTACTGGTGTTGGGTGGCCCGCCAACTGGCTCATAAAACCAATTGCTGCTAGCTTCCCGGCAATTGTTCTTGCTGCTAATCCTTCTCCCCTAAGGGCCATGGCAAACTGTAAAACTTGCGCTTCGGGGATGGGGAAACCCAGGCTCCATTCATGCTGGGCCCGGAATTGTTGAAATGCCTGAAAGGTGCCGGCATATGCTGTTTTGGTGCGAGGTGCCAGCGAAGCCTGTACTGGGTTCAGGTAGGCATGAGGTGCCAGCACGCGGAAACGTTCCATCTGGAACTGAGAAAGAGCATCAGCCATCTCATTCTCGAGTCCCGGAACGTACTTGGCATGGAATAAGATGTTGTGCTGTAGGCAAACGAGGACCAATGCCCTCACTAACGTCATTAACCGTCGCGAGCGTGACGACAGTGTGTTAATGTACAACACGACTGCCTGGTTGTCACACCAAAACAGTATCGCCTTGTCTGCCCACTGCTTGGACCATAGATGAACTGCTACTACTATTAAAAATAACTCCAAGATGGTGAGGTCCCTCGTTATGCCTTCCACCCGCCATTCTTGCAGCCACCTGTCTGCACACCACCTGCCCTTAAAGTACAGTTCAAACCTGTGCACCCCTGATGCATCTGAGTGAACCTCCAGATCTGTTGTCAAAAGGAGCTGCTCCCTCCACACACTCACCCCATGATACCTGAGTAGGAATTTGCGCCAAACCCCCAAATCCAATTTCATGTCCTGTGTAACCCTAATGTGATAATGTGGTAATGGATTGCCCGCCAATTTGCCGTACAGTTGGGACATAAATGCTCTGCCTGCTGCTATCACCCTACACGCAAAGTTCAAGCTGCCCACCAATGACTGCAGCTGCTTAACCATGATCTTGGCTACTCCCCTACACTCTTCCAACTTGATAATCAGTGTCTTCAATTTGTCCAACNCTGTCCCGCACTCCCTGCTGCAGCCTGCCTTCCCCAGGCCTTCACCGGGTCATTTATGGGGGCCACCCCTCCTCTTGCCAAGCGGTGGCCACTGTCCGCCTTCAGTGCACCAGCTGTATCACTCATGCAATTTAACCAAAGGTCATGTGCATGAGTGTCCCACCGGAGACCTGGCATGAAGGCTGCCTGATGCCGTAATGCCTCATCGTATCTTAACCAGGCGCCGGGGGGCCTAGTCTCATAAGCCCTGCAAATAATTTCCCTGTATTTCAAAAGGGTTGCTCCCTTATCCAGGAACATTTCAAGCAGCATGCCATGGTGGATCGCGTAGGCTGCCGTCCAATTAGCCCAATTTCTATCTGCCTTGGGTCGCTTATACCTCTCCCTGTCCTTCTTATCCTCCTCCTCCCCGCCCTCCACTATTGGATCGCTAAATAAGAGCGTGAAGAAGTCAACATACTCCCCTCTCCATATTTTCTCTCTTGTGGCGGGCAACAAATGTTCCCCGATAGGCGAGGATAAACTGACATACATGCCACCGAGTGGGGCGGGGGGGGCGCACCCCCGCCATGACCTGACCCACCTGGCCGGCCGCATTGGAAGCCCGCACCTGCAAAGCATGCTGAGGCTGGTATTGCCCCCCTGCCGTCCCTCCATTCGCCACCTCCAATCCCAAATGCCCTTGCCCCTGCCCTGCACCGGCCCAGGCAATGGCAGGGGTGCTCACTTGCACCCAACCCCCATTCCACCAGAGATACTGCGGGGTCTTTTTAGCGGGAGGGATTCTACCCCCTTCCTTGCAACACCTGAGGGAGTGCGGGTCTGCCCCCACCACATATCCCCCTGCCTTGATAGCCCGGCCGCCAGCACAGGAGTGATTCTCGTGACGGGGCGGGGGTACGGAGCCCCAAACGAGCCCCCCGCGTTCCCATGCCCTATCGGCAACCATCCCCCCACCGTGTCCATACCTGGCACCACCGCGCAGGGCTGGGAAGGTGTTGCTCTCTCAGAATTTCTACTTGCCAGCACCCCTTCAAGTGCCTCAATCCATGCCAAAATCTCGGGTTCGTCCTCCTCTGCTTCATCGCGTCTGCCATCCTCCCCTTGCCTGTAAGCACACTGAAAGGGAGGGTCATTGCCGCCCTGTACCTCATCTTCGCCCCATCTTCGCCCTTCCCCCCACTTCGGCATTTCATCACCCAGCTTCCCACCGCCACTTCCCCCCATCTTCGGCATTCCCACCGCCATTTCCCCTGGCATTCCCACTGGCATTCCAGTGGCATTCCCCCAGCTTCCCACCGCCTTTCCCCCCATCTTTGGCATTTCCTCACCCAGCTTGGCCCTGATCAGGCCTGGTAGCCTGGTAAGAAAGACCCCTTCTCCCTTCGGGCAACCACCCCATGAGCGCCCCATCGTCATACCAGGCAGGGGGCGCAGTCTGCCTGTTACTCTGCCTGGGCAGCACCACACTATCCTGCTCCCCAGCCCACTTGCTCTGCCCGCCTGGGCCCTGCCCTGCGCTGGGTACAACCAGTGGCTCATCTGCCAGGACCTGCAGTGCCTGACATGATGGCAGGGGAAATGATCCTTGCTCCCCTGCCTCCCTGGCCCAATTCCATCCCTCTGCTCCTTGCCCCATATCATGGGGAGGCCCCCCAGCAGTTGCCTGCTCCTCCCTGAGCAGCAAGGCTTTGCACGCCACAAGGCGTTCCAACGCTGACCTGGTCCTTAGGGGCTGGGTTGAGCTGACACTTCCCATCCACCCCCGAGCTGAAAACCCCGTGTGGCTGGGGGCTTGGGTCCCTTTTCCTACCAGGGAACCTCCTCTCCCCTTTTTTCCAACAAGCCCTGTGGGCCCAGGATCCCCACCATCCTTTCCTCTTTGCTGCCCCCTTTTTCTGGCTGCTGCGGGCTGGGCATCACTCCCAGCCCCCGACTTCCTTGCCTGCTTGGGGTCGCCACCATCCTTTCCTCCTCCCTTCCCCTCTTTTCTGGCTGCTGCGGGCTGGGCCTCAACCCCAGCCCCCGACTTCCCTGCCTGCTTGGGACCACATTTCTTTGCGCGCCCCATTCTCACCGCTCCGCTGCGCTCCCTCCTCTGCTCCAGTGGGTGGGTGGGGGATCAAATCACAAGTGCCGCTGGGCCCTTCTGCTACCATTCCCTGCTCTTCCCTAGAATGAGCGGGGAATGCTCCGTGCGGGCTAGTCACATCACATGACCCTGCCCGACCAATCAAAGGCCTAATTTTTCACGCTATCAGCGAGGGTTGCTAAGCAACCTTCGCCGACAGCTTAGTTCAGCGGCCAGCTCCTGTGGAGGCTGCAAGCAGCCTCCAGCCCCTGCCTTGTCCTGCCCTCCTTTCTTCTAGGAGGGTAAGGGCGTGACAACGGCCCCACCGCCAGAATGGCAGCAGAGGGCAATTTGCAACTGTGACAATAGGTTCTCAAGAAAATCAATAAAATAAAAATAACAAAAGCTATTATTTTACCATGTCAAAGATAAATGGAAAATCAATCCTGAAATGATACGTTTTCAGTCATAGTGTTGGAGGATATTCCTTCCTAGTAGATTCTAAGAGTAAATGCACTGCCTTTTTTGCTGCATGTGACATGAGCAAACTTTCCATGTTTAATGATGAATGAGTGTAAAATATCACTTATAAATTGCAGTCTTCATGTACAACTTTTTTAAAATGTGGAAACAGATTGCAGATATCCTGTCTTTTAATTCTGTAGCTTTCTTCTCAGGAATCTCTCTAGGTCAGAAGATAGCTGAACAATGAAAAATAACCATGGGAAATGTTAAAGGCAATATTTTTCAGCTTGACTTCATATAAAATGAATATTTTGGGTCCATAAAATGTCTATAAGTATGACACGATTTTTTAACTACAAATTAGACCAATTACTATTAGACTGTCCCTTTTGGCAATGGCTCCAGTGGTAAAGTCAGATTGACCTATTGACCTCCGACCTAATAAAATGATAATGATGCCTTGCTTTGATTAATCTAGTATGTCTCACAAAGTCTGGCATCTCAACAACCCCAAACTAGTTACTCAAACCAGTCTTCAATGTAACATTCAAATGATACTCTGTGCAGTCCCAGAGGTATTCATTACAGACAAAATTGCTCTTGTTGCCTTGCATACAAGCTGAGTTTTCAATGGGAAATGAAAGGCTGCCTGGAAAAATAGGCCACCTAATTAAGTTAAACTACTCTAGCATTTGGCTTGACATCTTCATTACTCAAAATTAAAAAGATGCTTCACTTGAGCACACAAGTTACTATTGTTTATGTTGTTTTCTTCTTAAATTGGCTTCTTACATGGAAGTCTGTTTTTCAAATTATGTCTTGTAATAGCTCACATATTTCTTGCAGTTTATAAAAATGTCTTAATAGCTTCTATACTGATACAGATAGCTCATACGATATAAACATGATTGACCTTATTTCTAGGTAAAGGCTTGGCGATCTTACTGCTTACATGCCATACTGTTTAATCAGTGTAGGTCCTGCAAGCCTTACACACACACAAACTATACTTGTGTATGCCCTGCTCCTGCTACTCCAGAGCCCTAGGTTCATATGGAGCCCCACTGATTTTATTCACAGGATCAGAGCCCTAAAGCCATTGGGGACTATCTGTATAAACTTAAAATATTAGTCAGCAACCACAATCTCTCTGGATTAAAATATTTGTCCTCGTTTTACCTCTTTCCACTTTTTTCACCCTTATAGCAACATGTGCACCACAGAGCCCTGGGCATGCAGTATGTGTAGGGATGCAGTAGTGAGGATGACTGGAGTACTACTCAATGGGTTTAACTACCTCCAGGGGAATTTGGGGCACTTTCCACAGGTTTTTAGATTTTATTTAAATAAAGGCAGGGAATCTCTTTGCTTTGTGCCTTATGTACTGTATTTATGTCTGTAAGATGTTCCATGGAGACTGAATGAGGAGCTGTGTGAATATTTGCCCAATAAGTGGTAGTACTTACATGTAAATCTGTAGTAGTGCTAAGAATGTAAACACATGAAAGGCACACATCATGATTGCCAGTTAGAGTCAATGATGTTAATGATGCTTCTGACAGGTTAAATGTGGTGTATAATATACATTTTCAAGCAGCAAAATTTGTGATAGTAGTAGGACTCCTTTTTATGGCATTAGTTTGCTGAATATGTTCTATGCTATCTTGGGTGAATGTTATGTTTTAAGCATAGCTCAGGCATATATTAAAAAGAAGTCTCAAAAAATATTTGAAAACTATTTTAAAAATTAGTTCTCCTATAAAGTTAAAATGTAAAGAAAATGTTTAAAAAATCAGTAAATTCATAACTATTTTGTATGTATATAAAGATCAAGCAGACACATGAACATGCTGAGACAAGCATGGAAGGTTTGGCACAGGGGCATCCTTAGGCATATGTGACCAATACAGCCTACACCAGTGCCCAAGAAAGGCTCTACCAGAGTGTCTCTGTGTGTAACTATAATCTAGCCCCAAGCAAAGAAGGATCTCACCAAGGTGCACTGATATATAATGAGTAAAAACAAACGAGACATACTAAAGTGTGCCCATACTAAAGTGTGCCATCCTCTCAGTTAGGCCCTGCCCAATCCCACCATAAGGTAAGGTTCAAGCATTGGGTCTAGAGGACCACGCTCACTCTGGCCGCCAAGCAGCAAATCGGGAGGGCTGGAGGAGCACACTCACCTAGCCCAGGTGAGCATGCCAAACAACTGATTGAGGGGCTTGAGGAGTGTGCTCGATCAGCTGCTTGACGGCCTGGGAAAATATGCCCATCCAGCTTCTTCCAGCGGTCTTCCTGCTGGGCAGTAAGGGCCTGGGAGTCCTCTCCCATGTGCACAGCTCCTCGGCCTACCTGTGGTATGAAGGAATTTGTAGAACTGGTGACTGTAGCCCCCCGCCCAGATTCACCGGGGTGTGTGTGTGCTCATTGGAACTGCCCTCCCCACCGGCCCAAATTTTGTCATCTGCAGTAGCCCTCCCTGGGATGGCGAGGGGATCTGGCTTGCCCCTGTCTCATTTGTTTTCACCTAATACAGGGGTGGATTCTATTCACCAGTGGGGCTAGAGAGGCTCCAGTCCCCACCCCCATTGGTCAGCTTTGGCTGGACCCACCCCCTTACATCATGGTTGGGGCGGGGCTGGCCATATACTAAGGAGGCAGGCAGCTTCTGCTTTCTTCCTTCGTACCAGCTCTGACTACTGCAAACTTTGACTGATAAGTAAGGGGGGGGGTGAGGGCTTGCAATTCGGGGGGGGGGCACTGAGGGCGCACAATGGGGTGAGCTTCTGCAGATGGGGTGGGGCTCTGCTGAGGCTGCTGGAGACCCGGGCTTTGGTCCATGTGGATCCATGCCGCTGCAGCACCGATGGGGGAGGGCAGAGGAGCTACAGGGCTGGGGGGGGGGGAATACAAGCCCCTTGAGTCCTCCAGCCCCTGCCTGGCATCCCTGACTGGGGGGAAGGGAAAGTTCAAGCCGGGACAGGGGTTTGTAGCGGGGGTAGGCTGGGTGTACGACCCCCCTCCCACGCAGTGCTCCACGCCACTCTGGGCCCCTTCCCAGGTTTCCGGTTTAAAAGAAAAACCACCCCCGACACATACAGATGGAGTATGCTCAGAGTGCTGCTCCGGTCTGTGTGACCTCTTCAAAGATGGTGGCTGCAGGGCCAAACAGCTCCTCTGAGCATACTCGGCCCCACATGCCCTTTTAAAAGATTGCAGCTTCAGGACCACACATGCTCAGAAGAGCTGCTTAACCCTGCGGGTGCCATCTTTGAAAAAGGCACGCAGAGCTGAGCAGCACTCTCAGCATGCTCCAGCTGGGTTTTTTTTTTTTTTCCCTTTTAAACTGAAGACCCGGGAAGGGGCCCAGCGCAGCGTGGAGCACAGGGAGGAGGGGAGTGTCAGGACACACACACCCCCCACCATGGTAAATACACCCCTGTGTCTGCCCTACCCCTGCTAGGAACCCCCTATGGCTAATTTCTCTAATAATTTCCCTCTGGGCGGGGGGGGCAGACAGCTACAGAGATGGTTGATGGGGGCTCTGGACCCCTGGATTGGCTGTCAGGCTGCCGTGTTGTTTCTCCTGGCCCTGTGTTGGGGCCACCACTGCTTCCCTGCTCAGCCATGCAAGGCTGCCCCCACCCCCTTTCAAGCTGGAGGGAGTTCACCACTGGGGCTCCCTGGGCAGCTGGCTGTTGCAGCGCCAATGTGTGTGTGGGGTGTCAGAGCAGCTACAGGGCCCCCAGCCTTCCCAGCCAAGCCACATGAGTGCTGGGGTGGGTGGGGCTGATCCACATGGGTGCTGCTGCCGCTCCCCACTACCACGCAAGGCTTCCCCCTCCCCCCCGAGCTGGAGGGAGCTCACCACTGGGGTTCCCCAGGCAGCCAGCCACTGCGGTAACTCTGTGTGGGGGGGGCAGAGCAGCTACAGGGCCGCCAGCCTTCCCGGACGAGCCACATGGGTGCTGGGCTGGGGGTCAAGCCATGTGGTTGCTGCTGTCACTTCCCCACTGCCATGTGAGGGAGTTCAGCACTGGGGCACAGGCAGCCGCTGTTGTGCCGATGTGGGGGGGGGCAGAGCTGGTGGAGATGGAGGCGGGGCCTCATCACCAGGGCGGGGCTATGCTAACTTTGGACTTCAGCCCCCCCGCCCCTCCACATCACTTCTGGATCCACCCCGGTAATACTGCACAGGGCCCAGTGCCTAAAAAGGCCTCTAAATGCAAGGCTGCAGTGCTCCTGATTTTATTTGAAATCCTGACACCACTTACTTTGAAGTAGTCCCCTTGTGAAAGTTTGAATTCCAGCACTGTGAAAAGGCAAAGAAAAGGTCATTTGACCAACAGGAGTGTGTAGCTGGGGGTTGTACAGATGAGGACCCTAATTATTGGAAAGCTAATTGAGTAAAAACTGAAGGTCAGGTCTGGTGATCAGGTCCTGGAGCCTCATGGGCAGGATCACCAAGGAAAGGAAGCGCCTGCCTCAGGGTTCAGGAGCTTGCCTGACTGAGGGCCTAGCTAAAGGGCCTAGGAGTCTGGAGTTTGTCCAAAGTCCTGCTTCACACACAGTTTCCCAGAGGACTGGCTGGAATGGGAGTAGGCCAGGAGCTTGCCCATAACTGATCCAGAACTGTTCCCCAGATGAGTGACTGTGGGAAGCACATGTTTGTGTTGGGGAACTTGATGCACACTGCACAGAGAAATAAAGGACTATGGTGAAGAAACCAGTGTAATAAGTGGACTGTGTGGCCTGAATCCTGCAGGGACTCGCACCCTGACATAGCTGCCCTTCTACATCCCTGTAGAAACTGGCTTCAAGATTATGGATAATCCCTAATACACGAAATACAGATATTAGATACAAAAATATGAATTTCTTTTTTAAAAAGCACACATTATAAGATCTTTTATAGGTTATTTTAGAACATAGAATATGTATGGCTAGGCTGGCCAGTTATACAAATTTTAGAGGACACATGAGAAATACAGGTTGCACGGCTGCATTGGCCCCAATGCAGCCCTGCAAACTGTATTTCTCATAAGTGTCCTCTAAAATTTGCATATCTGGCCACCCTTGGTAGGGCACACAAGAGTTACAGTGTCAAAATATTCTCCACAGCCTTGTGAACTAGAAACTCTTTACAAAAAACATTATAGCTGAAACACACAGTTTCAGCAGTAAGGGCTTTAGGAAAAGAATTAAAAAGAAGAGACTCAGTTTCAAGAGACTGCTTCAGAATGAGTTGTTTCAGAATTGCAGTCTTTATCATGAGTTTTATGGTTTTAGATGTTTCTCTAAAGTTCTGGCTACTGGCAACATTTAAAGTTGAAATGTTAAAAGCCTGATTCTTAAAGTGTTCTGTTGACAGAACACTTTAACCCATTCACTTCAATAGGGTACTTTGAGGGTTGGAGTTCCAAGATTCCAGTGCTTATGGTTGCAGGGAATTTGTCTGTAATGTACCCTAAAGTCTTTGAAGCTGAAACAAAATAAACTTTCAATAATAATAAATAACCACTCAGGATTTTAGAGTGAATATGATGATTTGCTTGTTTTCAGTATTAGATATATGGCCACAAACCACCGACTACACTGGAATAAGTGGTTTGTAAATTGCATCCAATTCGGAATGTGTCAATCCGCCACACGCCTAGTACCTTGAATCTAGATTCATATCAAAACTTCAGAATACCAGCTTTCATTTTGAAAAAAATATTTCCTAATAAGGGAGCAGAGGGGCACAAAACAAAAAGCCTTGCATTGCCCCTGGTCATACTAACTTAGTGCCTGCTGTCGCATTGTGCCTCGGTTTCCCCAAAAGGAAAATGCGCTTAGTGGTCCAGGCCTGACATGATCTGGTCTGGATATAGGGCGCTCTTTTCCAATATGTGGAATTCAAGTTTACACTTTGCTAATAAGCCAGCCAGCCTGCTCAGCAAAGTATAGTAAAGACCAATTCATTTATATAAATGAGGCTATGAGACTAAGAATATTATAAAAATATGAAGCAATATTTTACTTAAGTTCAAATAAAGACATAGTACAAAAGAAACAGTGTCAGTTAAAAATACATGAGTTAGAAAGACATGTCTTGTTCAGAGAACAGCTCTGTTACAAGTTCAAAGATCTTAACATCTATAAGATATAACATATGCTCTAAGCATATAACATATTATTGCTATGGTTGACTCAATGCATCATATAGGATCTAACATATTATTGCTATGGTTGACTCAATGCATCATATAGGATATAACATATTACCCAGTGCTTTCCCCATTCTGCCAGATTGACATGAGAAAAGCTCCAAAGAAGGAACTGTTTCTGAAAAATCAATTTCTCCTCTCCCTTCTTATAGAATGAAATATGCTTGGAAGTCAGCTAAAAATGATGTCAGGTCAAAACTGCTGACAAGGAGGGGTTTTTCTCAAAGTACATAGTAAGAAGCCTGTTGATACATTCTAAAACAGGTTACTATCATATAAGACAGGATTAACAATGAGTAAACTCCAAACAAACAAGGCCTCTTCCTGCCCTGCTTGAGAGTCACGTATCTTGACTCTAGTCAACAGAAACTATTAATTTCTTTAACAGACTTGATTATATCTTCTATTCCAGTATACAGGCTGATTTTCCAGTATCTGGTCAAGAGTTCAGTAGAAAGGTCACTATTAGGACAGCTCTTTAGGAAGTCATCATACAGAGAGGCTAATTCTGATTTCCAATATATTGAAACACAAATGGTCAGAAATATATGCCTTTATACAGGATGCATGACAGGATACATGACACTGCCATCTGATTGAGTCTGCAGACAGCCTAGAGCAATATCTCTGACAGGTGGGAACACACATTCATTTTTCAGGGTTAATAACTGATAGCTCATTGGCTCATTAATACCATCACAACATGAACTTTGAGAGGGTACCCATTCGGTCAGGGTCTGTGAGGTAGAGGTGTGATTGAGCTGTGGGTATTCCTTTCTCCATGACAGATCTCTGTCCACTAGAATAAAGGGAACAGTGATCTGGAGTAGTGGGATCTCTTATCAGTGTGAGGGATGGGGGGAGGTGAAAGGGAAGAAGAGGAATGCACCCACACTCTTGACACACACACGCTGCTAGTGTGGCACCCAACTCGGGGTATAACAGTCCCTCAGGATCTTGTGTGGCCTGTAGATCTCCTATATAGGAGAAGGCCAGATCATCATAGAGGAGGTAACCAACAGGGCCAGCTATGAGACTCTCACACCCCGTGTGAACCACTGCCCACCACCCAGCATGCAACACCCACACAACACACCAGGGAAGGGAAGGGTGATCCGGGAAGTGAGGTGCACAGGGAAAGGATTCCAGGGGAGCAAGGTAGGGGGGGTTTGGAGGCACTCTTCTGGGAATGAGGACCAGGGAGGGTACTAAGGTCATAGAGATAAGACAGGGGGATGCACACCAAACATGCTGTACACTCACCCACACCCTCACTTACTCACTCTTTCACACGTTCAAGCACTCACTATTCACTCAAGGTCAATCACTCCAACGGGTCTCTAAACTCTTTTCTGCATGCTCTCACAATATATTTATTTATTTGTATTTATTTATTTGTTATATTTATTAGTTGCCCCCTCGTGCCTATGGCATCCTGGGGCAGCTTACAACACTAAAAAACAATACAACAATAAAATATCAAATTTAAACATTTCTAAAAAACATAAGGGGCCAGTTCCTCACAGGCAAGCTGATCACCGGCAATGATCCTTCCCAGCAGCCAGCCTTTTATCCCCCTTAGCCTCACTCCGCTGCGCACGGAGGCGCGCTGAATGCCACAATGCTGCTGCTGGCCCTGCCCCTCTGGGCTTCTCCCCAGCATCCTGCGGCCCTGTCTGTGCATCGCCGAGTGCGCGTGACGCGGGGCCTGCTAGCCCCATCCTGCACACCTCAGCCGTGGAGTTACAGATGTCGCCGCGGCCCCGCCAGGAGCAGCAGTAGAAGCCCCACCCCCGGAGATAGCCGCAACGGCCCCTGACAACCAGCCTATCTGAAGAGATCATTTGTGGGAGTCTTTAGCCACTGCCACACAATACATGTAGAAACACCAAAGAGGGCTGTTGTGCTTTAACAACTGAAGCTATGGGGCCATTAATGGTGTCAAAGAGCCCTCTTGTGTGTCTGTGGCCCTAGATTGCCTTAAATTTATTTATTTATTTAAAATTTATATCCTAACCACAGGGCAGCCCGGGGCGGCGAACAAAACTCAATAAAATTTGTTTAAAACAATTAAAGTGACCCTGGGTGTTTTCAGACGTGACGGGGTGGCTTCGCCCCATCATGGAAACAACCCTGAGATTCCCCGCCGGGATCACTCCGGCACGGCCAACAGACTGATCCCGGCGGGGAATCAGGGAGGGGGTGGGACCATGCGGTGCAACGTGCGGCCGCACGGCCCTGCCCCCCCCCACGCTCCCACGCCGCCCACCCTCTAAGGAGATGGGTGCCTGCCCGATTTGACCACGGCCCGGAATCCCGCCGGGGATTCCAGGCTGTGGTCACCGGCCAGACGTGATTTTTTGTTGGTTCCCGCTGGGGATCTCTTTGATCACGCTTTCAGGGATTGTCCGGCGGGGAGCCCCGGAAGCATGGTTGAAATTGACCCCATGTGGGAATTGACCATGGCGAACATCTGGCGGGGTGCTTTGACCCCATGTGGGTATTGACGGTGGTTCACTGTGATCTCATAACGTCTGAAAATACCCCCTGTCTACTCTAGATATACCTGATGACTATAAACAGAAAACATTTACTTTTTTGATCAACATGTTTTCTGAATATGAAGTCTTACATCTGTTACTATCTCCTTTTTGGTAAAAAAAAACAACTTTAAATGTTTAGGTGTCCTAGTTTCTGATACTCAAGGCTTTTAATATTTTATAATTTTTCCTCATTGTCTGCTATTGATTTTTTTGAAATACAAAAGATGCAGTCCTTGGAACTCCCATTGACTTTAGTAGAGTCAGATTTGCACCCAGTATGTTGTTTATCATAAATAAACCACTTTATTTTTCAAACAAACTGTTATACCAATAAACATACAATTAAATTGAACACTTTCAAGAGCAGAATATTTCACTTAAAAATGCAAGTCCTTTTCATAATCCTGTTGACTTTGAAATTGCAATTTAAAAAAATCAGTTATATACTTGTCCGTATTTTCTCGTAGTTATTGAAAATAGAATTAATCTGTACTGGAAAATTAATGTTTTCCTTGAGGTGTTGCCCTATACCTAATGTGAATTAAAGAAATTGATGAACACAATAGAAAAAAGAGTTGTACCTTCCTCAGTAATGTTTTTCATAACTGTTGCTTGATAAATTAGTATATTTTATGTTTTTAAGTGAATATGATTTATTGCTGTTGTCTATCTTATGAAGAAACAACAAAAAAATTGTTTGCAGGTTCATCGACTTAAACATATCAATGGCACTGTAGGACAATTCTTGCTGAGTGTTAAGATGATTTATGTAACAAACTGAAGGTTTCCACAGTAATGCATTATACTCTCAAGCTATCAAGCCTTGTTCATGTAGGGAAAAAGAAGCTAGAAAACACTTGCTTCTCTAGGTTCTCCATTTAGAAATTAGAGAAAAGGTTGATTCTGTTTAAATTCCTGGAAATCCCTACTGCCAAATACATTCTCCTGACTTTCAGATGTATACAAAATAATTTGTTATTTTTTCTCAGTTAACAAACCCAGTGTTCTTTATTTTCTGTTCATAAGTATTTCAGTTATGTAACAATATTTCAATAATAGAATAGGAGATAGCCTGAAGCAGCTATCTTTAAAAGCTGGCATTTATCCAGAGTTCAGATTCAGAAGCCTTGGAGCAGATGAAAAATTAAGGCACTCTCCTCCACATTGTTAGCAATACCATTCATTTTGTTTAAAATGTGTGTCTGTGTGAAAGAACCATATTTTAAACGATTTATAACCAATACCATATTTTGTTGAGTGCATGTAGGATGACTCATACAGCCATCAATCATGTAAGTTACTTTTACCTGGTGGACTGTATCTTCTGACTTCTCCCATGCTAAAGGTCTCATTCTCTTTGTAGAAGAACTGTGGTGGATGTTTGCTGCCTCCTGTGGCTGGTCCTGTTTAATATGGTTTTTTTGTTGCATTTTTCTTTTCCCAATTTACTTTTTAAACTTTGGATTAATACTATTCAATGCAGTAATTTCCTCTTCAAGATTTGTGATCAGTGTGATTAGTACAAGTTTGTTGTTGTTATATTTATTTATTTAGCCTTTAAGTGTTCTTCCTTAATTGTTATGAGGCAAAATCTCCACTTAAATGTTCCTTTAAGAAATTTGCCACTGACTTCACTGGAGGCAAATTTTTCATCCTTAGAGTTATATTATGATCCTTTCCCCAATGTCACTCCTATTGCACTTAAAAAACTTACTGCGTGTTTGAGACCAACAATACCAGACCTAGAGATTTTATTTCCACTTGAACTAACCAAGAGCCTAATCAGTGACAATGAATGTGTTTGAATTTGATTAGTAAAGCCACTAAAATTAATAGTTTGATGTTTGTACCATGTGAATTTAGCTTGTTCATTCCAATGGGTTCTGTGCTGAATAGCTGATGAATTCCCCTGTACCTTTCTGGGGTTATTGGGAGAAAAGACGATCCACTGTTGAAATCCTCTGTTGACAGCCAGGCAGCAGGATCAGTTACTCCTGCCAACCCTCCCCATTGGCCCAGCCCCAGCCTGGAAGCAACACCCACTTGGCTTCTGTGATCTAAAGAGACTACCTATCCCAGCATGCACAGCTTCCCTAGACTCCATCAATATGATTATGGCTGCAGTACCAATAAGAAAGAAAGTGGATGGGTCTCTAGCAGGCAGCTGGGTAGGCTGTGCTGCAGTTTGAGAGAGTTTGGAGGTAGAAAGTCCCATGTAAATGGCCAACTCTTGGGGAACCTGGGGGTGGTTGAATCTCCTCTTGTTGGGGGGGTTCGCCCTCCCATGGTCTCTCAAGTGCGGAGTCTGGGTGTGCTCCTCGATTCACAGCTCAGCCTGGAATCTCAGGTTGTGG
>QEPC01012005.1:362325-373724 GCA_003113815.1 Sphenodon punctatus | reverse complement strand
ACAATGAATAAACCTTACATCATTCCTCTGAACTGATAACACTGCAAATGTTATTTATATATATAATACTCTTTCCTCTTCTCTCAAAGGCACTCAGGCCACAGTATAGCAGAATTAAAAACAGTCCAGCTTGATGAAAACATAATAGAATGCCATCTAGCTGAATTACAGAATCTGATGCAGAATGTGGTGGCCCAGCTCTTAGTGGAACTGGGCCGCCGGGAGCACATTACACCAGTGCTCTGGTCTCTGCACTAGTTGCCAGTAGTCTTCTGAGCTCAATTCAAAGTGTTGGTTTTGACCTATAAAGCCTTACATGGTCTGGGCCCTGTCTACTTGCGAGATCGCCTCACTCCCCGGGACCTAGACCGGCCCCTCACTCCCCGGGACCTAGACCGGCACCACACTGGAGGTCCCCGGATTTTGGGGGGGGGGCATGCAGAATAGGGCATTCTTGGTGGCCGCGTCACGCCTTTGGAACTCTCTCCCGGTGGGGGCCCATCTGGCCCCGGACCTCCCAGCTGTTTGAAGGAGTTGTAAGACCTGGCTGTTCCGTCAGGCATTTGGTGAGGGAGAGCCATGAGGGGTGGGTAGGGGGTGGGGTTTGGTGAGGGAGGGGGTTGGTTTTTATTTTTTATTGATGTTTTGTTATGTTTTATGATGTTTTATGGTGTTCATCTTTTATGTTGTTAGCTGCCTCGGGTTGCCTGTGGTAAGAGGGGCGGGGTATAATTTTTTTAAATAAATACATAATAAATTACAAGCAAACAAACTGCAGGACAGGAAAAGAAAGTGGGGGAGAGAGAAGAATTTCCCCATCATCAAGCTATAGCCAGAGCCTGTCCTAATGTTCAACCTTAACTCTAACCCGTGTGTGTGTGCACGCGCATTACAATATAGCAGTTAAATACATGGATACACAATATTCCTAAAACAGTAGAATAATGTATTTTGCTACACTGGAAAACACACCTATCTTGTGGTGTTGCATATTACTCTGTGTACACCAGACAGCCTTTGTGCATTATACACAGGTACACAGCAAGGCATATTTTTTCTTCTCATCATTTACTTTTTATATATTGTTGAAGAAATAAAACATATTAGCACTTTCCAGATGCAGAAGACATGATCCATGCCCAAAGGAGAATAAATTTGGGAAAATTCCAATCTCCTCTTCTTCTGGCATTTCCCCAAAACAGTCCTACCACAAAGCATGCAGGAAGGCATCGGTTTTTACTTTATTTTATTACAAAATTGTGCATGGCATGTCCCCATTTTCAACATTGCAATTATTTTAAAAGATCCATGATTTTAAGAGGTACGCTTAGGATTAGGGCTGAAACTTGATATTCAGGTTTTACTCAGTTTTAGCCAAAGATTTTAGATAAAGAATGGTTTTATTGAGTACCAAGAAACTGAGCAATGGGCATGGTATTCAGTACTTGGAAACTTCTTGATTGCTTAATGCTTAACTTACCTGATCCTGTGACAGGCCGCTGCCGTGTACTCTGCCTTACTGTGAGCATGTACTTCTGCAAAATTCAAATAATTGTTTCTTCCTTATTTGGACACTTGATAGAATGACAAGGGCACAACTTTTTATTGATCAGGGGACAAGTCCAGAACGGTTTTTGATTGGTTGCCAGGGGCAAATAAAAGTAATTGTTTGCATATTTGCCCTTTTTTGGTGGCCTCAGTGACTGCTGTAAGTGCATCCACACGTCATGTGCAAAATTTAAAAATGGGTGGGCATGGGGGCAAACTGGATTAGAATTGCTCTCTCTTTCCTGGGCTGTGAGACACACCCTCCCCAATCCCTAATACATTGTTTTATTTTTGTGTGTCTGAATTGCTTATCCTTTTTATTTTTTTTAATCTGGCTGGAGATGCAGCCATGTATCTGCTGGGGTATAGGTCTTAGCAGGGGCGCTGCAAAATGGATTGATTGCTCACTTAGCTGTGTGACCCCTACTGGGAGGAGGGGTAGAGTAAGGGATGGATGTGATTCTCTTAGATGTGGTAAACAACCAACAGACAATACCATGGTAGCGCCAACATACCGACTACCAATTACTGAGGAGTTGCCGGAAACCTGAGCCCGATCCTTGACTACTCAGAAGTACTCACAAATAATTATTGTTCTAATGATTTCTGCCCTACTTAGGATAAATGAGTGTGATTCCTAGTGACTATAACTGCTAGTAATGGGATAAACAAAAGCAAAAGACCACTTAGAATGATTAGAAATAAAAAATAGGATACTGTTAAATAGTAATCTGCTAGATGTTTCCATACAGTATTGGAACATTTACTTCATGGCGAAAATTCTGAGCTAGTGGAGAGATTTACTAATTGATGAGTGCTTCTATGAGATATAACTGGTTGGTGTAGTCAGAAGGATCACAGTTGAGGTGCGTAGTCTGGAGTGAGGCATGAGTCTGAGCCAGGCTGAGAGCCAATCCACACAGGTGTCAAGTCAGAGGGAGTGGGCAGAGTGCATGGCGAGATCAGAAGGCATAGAGATCAGAGGGGGTGGGGGATCCATGTCAAAGGACAGGCGGACATTCAAGGTCCAGGATCACATAGGGTCATTTTCTAGGCGATTGGTCCTGAGGCAGGAGTAGGTACAGCAGGTTCAAGAACTGGGACAAGGAACAGGCAAGAACTAGGGACCAGGAGGAGACAAGAACAAGGCTTGAAAAATGCTCCTAGGATCTGAAGCTTAGGGCAGATCAGTGCTTAACTTGTAAAACCTGGATTTGCCAGGGCTGAAGCCTCACTCCTGCCCCAGAACTAGTCAGAGGAGGGAACTGATCCCTAGTCTCTGGCTAGCACCCCAGTCACTTGAACCACTCTGTGTCTTTACAGATGAGTATAAACAAGAGTTTTTAGAGCAAGCTCTGTAGGCCTGATAGGAGATGGGGGCAGGGTTCTGTGCTCTGGCTGGGTGGGGGTGGGGATTGGGGGATGGTTCACATCATGAATGCATCCATGAATCCATTCCCTTTCCTTGAATGCATGCCTTCATCTCCCTTCCCATGAGATTACTCTCAGTGCCGAGGGCAGAGACTCTGGCCAATTGGAAAGGGGGGTGGGGGCAGATTAAAAAAGGCACAGGTCAGATTTTGCCCATGGGCCAGAGGTTTCTGACCCCTGATCTTTAACATTGTCTCTGAAAATACACCAAAGTTCAAGTTCTAAGCAAGTAAAAATTACTACTGTTTCCAAAAGACCTGTGCTGATCATTTGTCTTATAGACTGTAACCAAGCAGCCTCCAAACCTCTTTTGATATTCTACAAACAACACAGTTCCAAGCCTACTGAAGTCAGAAATCCCATTGATTTCAATGGGTAAAGATTGCACCCAAAAGAACTTTTTTCAGTCCCTTGTTTTTAGACTTGTTTTCCAATCCTAAATTGTCCTTATTGCTCTTACTCAGTTTTCAACATCCTTTTAAAGTTGTGGACCTTGGCACTGGACACAGTATCCCAACAATAGCCTCAACAATTACACACACAGAGATAATAGTGGGATAATAGTGGGAGCTGTTATGTCCATATTTGGTGGTCCCATGTGCATGGAATGTTAAAATTGTTTTTACTGCAGGAATGTTTTTACTGCAGGAGTGTTGTATGGATTCTTTAGAGAAAAAAGTATGGGGTTGGCATTTTTATTTTGCCATTTTGGAGGTTTATTGGCCTTGTAATCAAATGAAGCATTACTAAACCCAAAACTAATGTTGGTGTTGTAGCCCCTATCATAAGATGTTCACCAACTCAGTGGCCTGGTCTGTACACTGCACTGATGAGAGCACAGCACATCAGTATCACTGTAGCTGGACCTGGTATAACCACAATTGTCACCCTGGATCTGCAGTGTACGAGAAGGCACAAAAATGTATGTCCCAAGGTGATATGCAAGGCAAATTTGTACTTCGCACTGGAGAGCTCCTCACAATATTTTATTCCCTAAAAGTCCTGGGTAAATACATTGAGGGGAGTGGACTTGACCAGCTGTGGGTAGAAGCAGGCATGTACTCTCCAACACCAACAAATATTCGAGGGCAAGTTCTATGGAAGCACATTTGGTAACACTAGTGGCACTCTATGATCTGCTCCTCGTTGAAGTGTGGAAGGAACACCCCACTGAAAGAGACATCATCAAACAGGTGGCAAAAGAAATGCACCAGGCAATTCATGATGGCTAGGATGAATTGTCAATTAAGATTCATAAAAACATGACAGGCACAATTGAAAGGACGAATCTACTTGACAAAATGCAGGAGTTTGAGAACAAAAGCCAAGGAATGGCAAAGTTTCTTCTGAACCACATGAGGCAGTTCGAGACCATCCTATGGCACGTGANTTGTTTGCATATTTGCCCTTTTTTGGTGGCCTCAGTGACTGCTGTAAGTGCATCCACACGTCATGTGCAAAATTTAAAAATGGGTGGGCATGGGGGCAAACTGGATTAGAATTGCTCTCTCTTTCCTGGGCTGTGAGACACACCCTCCCCAATCCCTAATACATTGTTTTATTTTTGTGTGTCTGAATTGCTTATCCTTTTTATTTTTTTTAATCTGGCTGGAGATGCAGCCATGTATCTGCTGGGGTATAGGTCTTAGCAGGGGCGCTGCAAAATGGATTGATTGCTCACTTAGCTGTGTGACCCCTACTGGGAGGAGGGGTAGAGTAAGGGATGGATGTGATTCTCTTAGATGTGGTAAACAACCAACAGACAATACCATGGTAGCGCCAACATACCGACTACCAATTACTGAGGAGTTGCCGGAAACCTGAGCCCGATCCTTGACTACTCAGAAGTACTCACAAATAATTATTGTTCTACTGATTTCTGCCCTACTTAGGATAAATGATTCCTAGTGACTATAACTGCTAGTAATGGGATAAACAAAAGCAAAAGACCACTTAGAATGATTAGAAATAAAAAATAGGATACTGTTAAATAGTAATCTGCTAGATGTTTCCATACAGTATTGGAACATTTACTTCATGGCGAAAATTCTGAGCTAGTGGAGAGATTTACTAATTGATGAGTGCTTCTATGAGATATAACTGGTTGGTGTAGTCAGAAGGATCACAGTTGAGGTGCGTAGTCTGGAGTGAGGCATGAGTCTGAGCCAGGCTGAGAGCCAATCCACACAGGTGTCAAGTCAGAGGGAGTGGGCAGAGTGCATGGCGAGATCAGAAGGCATAGAGATCAGAGGGGGTGGGGGATCCATGTCAAAGGACAGGCGGACATTCAAGGTCCAGGATCACATAGGGTCATTTTCTAGGCGATTGGTCCTGAGGCAGGAGTAGGTACAGCAGGTTCAAGAACTGGGACAAGGAACAGGCAAGAACTAGGGACCAGGAGGAGACAAGAACAAGGCTTGAAAAATGCTCCTAGGATCTGAAGCTTAGGGCAGATCAGTGCTTAACTTGTAAAACCTGGATTTGCCAGGGCTGAAGCCTCACTCCTGCCCCAGAACTAGTCAGAGGAGGGAACTGATCCCTAGTCTCTGGCTAGCACCCCAGTCACTTGAACCACTCTGTGTCTTTACAGATGAGTATAAACAAGAGTTTTTAGAGCAAGCTCTGTAGGCCTGATAGGAGATGGGGGCAGGGTTCTGTGCTCTGGCTGGGTGGGGGTGGGGATTGGGGGATGGTTCACATCATGAATGCATCCATGAATCCATTCCCTTTCCTTGAATGCATGCCTTCATCTCCCTTCCCATGAGATTACTCTCAGTGCCGAGGGCAGAGACTCTGGCCAATTGGAAAGGGGGGTGGGGGCAGATTAAAAAAGGCACAGGTCAGATTTTGCCCATGGGCCAGAGGTTTCTGACCCCTGATCTTTAACATTGTCTCTGAAAATACACCAAAGTTCAAGTTCTAAGCAAGTAAAAATCACTACTGTTTCCAAAAGACCTGTGCTGATCATTTGTCTTATAGACTGTAACCAAGCAGCCTCCAAACCTCTTTTGATATTCTACAAACAACACAGTACCAAGCCTACTGAAGTCAGAAATCCCATTGATTTCAATGGGTAAAGATTGCACCCAAAAGAACTTTTTTCAGTCCCTTGTTTTTAGACTTGTTTTCCAATCCTAAATTGTCCTTATTGCTCTTACTCAGTTTTCAACATCCTTTTAAAGTTGTGGACCTTGGCACTGGACACAGTATCCCAACAATAGCCTCAACAATTACACACACAGAGATAATAGTGGGATAATAGTGGGAGCTGTTATGTCCATATTTGGTGGTCCCATGTGCATGGAATGTTAAAATTGTTTTTACTGCAGGAATGTTTTTACTGCAGGAGTGTTGTATGGATTCTTTAGAGAAAAAAGTATGGGGTTGGCATTTTTATTTTGCCATTTTGGAGGTTTATTGGCCTTGTAATCAAATGAAGCATTACTAAACCCAAAACTAATGTTGGTGTTGTAGCCCCTATCATAAGATGTTCACCAACTCAGTGGCCTGGTCTGTACACTGCACTGATGAGAGCACAGCACATCAGTATCACTGTAGCTGGACCTGGTATAACCACAATTGTCACCCTGGATCTGCAGTGTACGAGAAGGCACAAAAATGTATGTCCCAAGGTGATATGCAAGGCAAATTTGTACTTCGCACTGGAGAGCTCCTCACAATATTTTATTCCCTAAAAGTCCTGGGTAAATACATTGAGGGGAGTGGACTTGACCAGCTGTGGGTAGAAGCAGGCATGTACTCTCCAACACCAACAAATATTCGAGGGCAAGTTCTATGGAAGCACATTTGGTAACACTAGTGGCACTCTATGATCTGCTCCTCGTTGAAGTGTGGAAGGAACACCCCACTGAAAGAGACATCATCAAACAGGTGGCAAAAGAAATGCACCAGGCAATTCATGATGGCTAGGATGAATTGTCAATTAAGATTCATAAAAACATGACAGGCACAATTGAAAGGACGAATCTACTTGACAAAATGCAGGAGTTTGAGAACAAAAGCCAAGGAATGGCAAAGTTTCTTCTGAACCACATGAGGCAGTTCGAGACCATCCTATGGCACGTGAAAACTTCAAGGCAAGCAGACTGGAAACTGCATCTTTCAGCCCAAGAAGAATGTAACAAGTACTTCTTTGTACACAACCACACAGACTAAGCCTGTCTGAGTCTAGTGTACTGTGCAGAGATGCAAGAGCTTCAACACACCCATCCTGACACATGGCATGCTCTTGAATCGGGAGACTTTTGTGTGAACAAAAGTGACATTCCTTTCTGCTGCATCGGTCCTGATCATGGAATAGAGCATGAAAACAGAGGCATGAAGGTGTTGGGGGGAATAACTGGCATTACACAATCAGAAGCTACCCTTGATAGATTTTTCCTCATAGCACCAGAGCTCTCCAGACTGGTAAAAGAATTTGAACAAGTCAGAGGTGTACAAGACAAGCCAAAACGTAGAAAGCACCATGAATTCACAGGGTTCAAACATTACAGAGTGTTCTGCAATGTTTCAAAGCTGAAGGAAATCATTCTAGAACATGGGGACCCCTTTCATGACAAGTCATGTGAGGTTGTCAATGTCATGACAAAAGCAGTGATGCCAGGAAATATCCAACATGACATTCTTAAACAGGGACCTCATTGGGGCAAAGCTAGACAATACATTTGTGTCTGAAAGAATCGTCACAGCACAGCAGCCAGTCTAGAAAAAAAGCCTCATTGAAGCTATTTAAAGATTCCTTCAACTGCAACAAGACCAAGGTCAAGGACAGAATTGTTGAGCTTCTTGTAATTGTAATGAGAAGTCGGCCACACATTGACCTCAAAGAGGGACTCGGGAAGTATGAGTTCTCCACTTTCTCAAGATCCCTCTTTACTCCAGATCGAAACATGCTCCTTACATCTGACAAGTCCAAAGACATACATGCCCTAGAAGAACTGATGAATAGTACCCACCAACCAGCAGATGTCAAACATGCTCCCACGCCTGCACCTTCTTAGAAAAGGATCATACTTTTGGATGGTATGGCACTGGTAAATACAACACAGAAGACTGATCAAATGAAAATATGCAAGGACTTCGCTGGAAATTCTGTAGCTAGCAAGTCTTGTCCAGGTATCAAATGGTTATCATGAAGTGAGACTGATAATTGATAGGTATGTGCAAGGATCCCTGAAAGAGAAGATGAGGAATAAGTGCACAGAGGGTGGTGAGGTACAGTACCATTTGGCTGACAGCACAATTATCAGGAACATTCCATTGAAGCAGTTTCTGTCTCACATTGAAACAAAAGCTGTGCTAACAAAGTATCTTGTTGAGAAGTCACTACTCAACACAATGACAGAACACAATGACAGAGTTTGTGATTGTGTCAGGAACAACAGCACATTGCAACCATAACAGACTGTCTGAACATCTTCATCAGCATAAACAGGAGGAAGCATATTCTGCATGCCATCAATGCCAGCAAGAATTCCCCTTAAGTACAGTTGGACATACATTCACCTGAATCCGATGTCCTCTTCTTGCTGGTGCATTGGTACCCACAGCTCTGCCAGAACACCTGGTTTATTACAGGCAAGGGCACGTCAAGGCGCACTCTTCCAGTTCAGCCCCTATATCAGGCTCTAGGTGAGGAAAGAGCCAAGGCACTTCTTGGCTTTCATGTGTTCACTAGTGCTGACACAACTGGCACATTTTCTGGCATAAGCAAAGGTACCTGCTTTAAAACATTTCTGACCTCCGAGCCACAGATTCTTCATCCGTTTTAGACTTTGGGCCTTGAAGAAGGCCTACCTTGTGATGAAACAGTTGAGGCTCTGGAGAGATTTGTATGCAGACTCTATAGCTATACCTATACACCACACCTTCGATGTCACACTTATTTCAGTGGGTGAACCAGAGGTTGTGAAAGCCCCGCCTTGTCTGGTTTCGTGGGATCAATTTCAGTTGGTGTCATCCGCCGAGGCAGAGGATGTTCTTGGGGCTGTTAGGGCCACCTTTTGTGAACTTGACCTGTGCCCGTCCTGGCTGGTGTTGCTGGTGGGAGTGATTGGGAGTGCCGGGCTGCCTCAAACAGGCGGTGGTGTTGCCTCTGCTCAAAAACCCCATCACTTGATGTTGATTCCCTTGCCTGTTATTGGGCAGTCTCTAACCTTCCCTTTTTAGGGAAGGTTATTGAGCGGGTGGTGGCCCAGCAGCTGCAGGGGCATCTAAACCACACTAGTTATCTGGATCCCTTTCAGTCTGGTTTTTATCTGGGCTGTGTCATGGAGAATGTGCTTGTGACCTTGGCTGACAAACTTTGTCGTGAATTAGATCAGGGTCATTCGACCCCGCTAATTTTGTTAGATCTGTCAGCTCCTTTTGATACCGTTGAACATGAGATGTTGGTGACTTGCTTGCGGAATTGAGCTGAAGTGGGTTGGATCATCCTTGATTGGTTTTGCTCCTTCCTGGCTGGGAGAACTCAGCGTGTGGTGCTTGGGGATAGTTCATCTCCACAGGACCTCACGTGTGGTGTCCCACAAGGTTCTGTTCTGTCCCCGCTCTCGTTCAACATGTATATGCAGCCACTTCGCTAGGTCGTGAGACGGTATAGGGTGCAGTGTCATCAATATGTCATTAAAATGTTTTAAATATGTATATTATATTTGTATTTTATATTTTTATTGTTGTTCGCCGCTCTGAGCCGCCTGAGGCGGGAAGAGCGAGATAGAAATTTACTAAATAAATAAATATGCTGATGACACCCAGCTCTACCTCTCATTTTCATCTGACCCAGTCTCGGTCCTTGCCCAATGTGTAGCGGCTGTTGGGGATTGGATGAGGGCGAGCTGACTGAAATTGAATCCCGACAAGACAGAGGTGATGGTGGTGGGAAGGTGAGTGGATGTGGCAATTCCCATCATTGATGGGGGTCTACCCTCTGCTGGTATCCCAGGTCTGTAGTCTGGGTGTACTCCTCGATCCACAGCTCTGCCTGGATCTCCAGGTGGGGGCTATGGCAAGGAGTGCATTTCGCCAATTACATCTGGTGCGACAGCTTCAGCTGTATGTTTCAGATAGTGACCTGGCCACCATCATCAATGCTTTTATTACCTCAAGATTGGAGTATTGCAACGCCCTCTACGTGAGGCTACTAATGGTGATGGTCTGAAGACTTCAGCTAGTGCAGAATGCTGTGGCCTGACTCCTTACGGGGATGGGTCGACATGAGCACATTACACCAGTGCTCCGGACTCTGCATTGGCTGCCTATAGTCTTCCGGGCCCGATTCAAGGTATTGGTTTTGACCTATAAAACCCTATACGGCCTTGGCCCGACTTAGCTGCGGGATTGCCTCACTCTCCGCACTCAGGAGCGGCCTCTGCAGTCCACTGGGGCCACCCTTCTCAAGGTCCCCCGTGTGGCCTGGGAGGCCACTATGGAGAGGGCATTCTCAGTGGCCGCACCTAGGCTGTGGAACTCCCTCCCAGTGGAGACCCAGGTGGCCCTGGATCTTCCCTCCTTCCATCGTATGTGTAAAACCTGGCTGTTCCACCTGGCTTTTGGCGAGGGAGATGGGGTGTAGGGTGGGATGGGGGGAGGGGTGGTTTATTTTGTGCCTTCCCTTTTTATTGAATTTTATGGTTTTACTGATTTTATATGTTTTCAATATTGTACGCCGCCCTGGGCTGTTTGGAGCAGGAGGGGAGGGGTATTATATGATTTTATAAATAAATAAATAAAATGTTTCACTGTAAAATACATGTTATATTTTAAGCATTTTAGAATGAAACATCTCACGGGTCTCATAACCCTCTATGATTTTGATGGCTGTGTAATTAGGACGTGCAATACTGCTTGATTATCCATCCAGTCCAGAAACGCGTGTGTGTATTCTGGAAAGCCCTACATCTCTACTGCTACTACCAGTGAAAAAAACTGTAAGAAAGTAATGTCCTTTAGGATGTCCCTGGCCACCGAAGAGGTAGGCCACCTCTGGAAACATCATTGCCCTTGAAAAAATACTCCAAAACCTGAGGTCCCAGCTGCATCAAGCACAACCTGCGAATTTGCCTCCAGCATTCTAACCTCTCTCCAAAGTGAAACCCCATTGTATTCCCTCAGGAACTTGGCCCATATGCTCAGGTCTTCCGTCAGTTCTTTTGTTATCCTGATGTGAAGATGAGGGGCCAGTACGCCTGCAGTTGCTCTGGTCAGTTGCACACAGAAAGTTCTACCCAGGCAATGTCTTACAGAGGATTTTAAGTCCCTCAAGGTAACCTTTCTAGCCTTGCTGCACTCTTGAATGAGTTGCCTCCGTGTCTGCAACTTGTCAATTGGAAGACTGGAAGTCCCTGCCACCATATCTATCTCAGTTTCCAAGAACTCCAATCTAGTTGTAGGGCCTTCAT
>QEPC01012005.1:329388-348060 GCA_003113815.1 Sphenodon punctatus | reverse complement strand
ACTACAAGAAGGTCTGAATGCATTATTTCGCTGTACTTAAAATCGGTATGGCATGCATGTGAATGCAACAGGACTTGTTAACAGCGAACTATTGAGAACCAGTTTTTAAAAATCCAGATAATTGCTGCACGTGTGAATTCGCCCCTGGTCTCCCAGGTCTAAGTCTAGATCGTAGTCTGGTGCATGCACAGTGAGCTCCTGATCAAGAACTACACCCACCTCATAGGAACCTCCTTCAGGAAATTTTGAAATAATATTTTGATCAACCAAACTTGTTTCCATCAAGGAATTTGTTTGTAGACTCTCACTTCTACTTGATTCTTACATTTCTTTGACATTTCTGATGCTTTTAAAATGCTCAAATTTTTGTTTAGAATGGGGTTGTTATGTTAGTCCCAAATATGAGAGAGGAGAAAAGAGGGCATCTTTTATTGGATCAGCTTGTGCTTTGAACAAGCACATACAAGCTTTTGTACTGCACAGAGATCCTGCATGAAGAAAAACTCATGCAGGAAGAAACTTGCACACATTCATCAACAAAGTTGATCCCCCCAAAATACTACAATGGGGCCAATCCTATGCTCCACGCGCACAGCCACACACATGGGCATGCGCACAAACATATGGTTTGTGCAGGCGCCAGAGGCCCCATGTAGGGGTTGCACATGATTTGCGCACCTGGGGGCATAGGTTCAGCTACACCATCTCCCATCAAACTTGTCTTCTGTTTATCTCATGACATCAGCTTTCACAGTCTCTCCCTAACCTCTTTGATTTGACCCTCTTTCCTCATGTCTTTTTCACTCGCTGTAGGGGTCTCGGGGTGTAAACAGACATGACGCTAACCACCCTTTAACCACCCTTGGTGGTCATTTATGCAAGTTACAGGGCTGTATAGGGCACCAATACAGCCCTGCAACATGCATAAATAACCACCAAGGGTGGTTAAAGGGTGGTTATTAGCACCATGTCTGTTTTCAGCCAAGATTTCATTATACTGAAATTAGTACCATCTTAAGTAATTAATTGTTAAAGCTATGTAAAAAACCCTAACACTATTTTTATCTAAGAAAACTAA
Organism: Sphenodon punctatus; assembly: GCA_003113815.1. Classification (NCBI taxonomy): domain Eukaryota; kingdom Metazoa; phylum Chordata; class Lepidosauria; order Sphenodontia; family Sphenodontidae; genus Sphenodon; species Sphenodon punctatus. Next base: position 346,982 of record QEPC01012005.1, on the reverse strand, counting down.
AATACAGATGGAAACTTCTAGCTTGGTTACATGTTAGCAACTACGTGAGTTCAAATTCATAGCACGTCCACAAGTAAATATGGATAGAGAACAAATTTAACACAAAAAGCATGGGGGGAAAAATCTATTCTCTTATCCTGGTGTAACTGACAATGGAATCTAATCCAATTTTTCAATTTCAAACAAATAGTAAAAAGCAGTTTGAAATTTCAATGGGAAAGGGGTGCCTAGGATTAAAAAATATGTGGCTTGTGTGTATGTCTACTAAGACTGAGGATGTAGTCCATTCTGGTTAAATGGGTTTAGCAGTCTGTTGGCCAGCCTGTAACGTGAAATCACTGATCTGTATTGCCTTTTTGCAAAAGAATTGACTTTTTGCAAAATGTGTGGTGCCTCAGAATCAGCTTGAGGTCAGTGGCATCCGGCAGAGAAGTGCTGTAAATGAATGAATGAGAAAGTAACTTATCAAACTATTGTTGGACCTTTAGCATTTACAAAAACATGCCCAGACATATTAAACAGAAAGCTAAAGTGAAAAGGTATGTATACACTAATATATAGTTGATTTATATATACTTGACTAATATGTGCTTGATTTATTTAGGTGTAAATGAGAAGAGATTCGGTACCACAAAAGATTGGCTGGGGATTTAGAAGCAAAATTAACTGATGTTTGCGACCTGGCTAAAGAGGTGGCTGGTTATTTTTAATTAGTGTGTTACACTTGAAAATTTGTAACAGGCAGTGGAAAAAAACAATTAAAGGCCAATCCTACAGTTAAATACAATAGACCTATCCTAATTGAGATGTCTTGGAAGATGTAAAAATATCCCAAATAAGTGTTTGTCCCAATTAAAAGATTAGTGGCCTTAGTCATAATTATAGCACTGGAAAGAATATTCCCCAAGAGTTCTGACCCATTTAAGTGCCTTTCCCAATTATCAGTGTCCTAATTAAGTGGTGTCAACTATATATACATGATAAACCTTGTGACATGAGTGTAACCTCACAACATTTGGAATGATTCTGAATGTTCTTAATTCCTTCAACCAGTTGCTGCTACTACTAGTTATCATTTCTATCACGCTATTAGGTGTATGTAGCACTTTACAGTCACAGATTTTCAGAGACAGGTCCCTGTCTACAATCTAAGATGGACAAGGATGAAGGGAACACACAGGGAAAGAGAGACACACGCATTTCCATTGTACAGATGGCAAACTGAGGCTGAGAGGTATGACTTGTCCAAGGCCACCCAGTGAGTTCATTGGCTAGGGTGTGATTCAAACCCTAGTCTCCCAGGTCCAAGTCCAGCACCTTATCTACTACACCACCCTGGCTCACTACAGTGGCTTTGTACGCAGTCAGATTTTAGCCTTATATTTAAAGCATGAATATGCATATTCATGCTTTAAACAGAAATTTGCATGCTGGCCTTAACTATAGAGCAGAACCTGCCACTCTATTAAGCGAGAGTGAGAAATTGGATAATTTTTTAGCTTGCAAAATAAGAGCCTCATTAGGCATCCCTTATTCATGCTGGAGAGACCATTGATATGAATTGGACTGTTTGTTTGGCTAAGTGCTTAGCAGTGTGGACAAGAGTTGCACATTAAGGTCTTAAACCAGGGGATGATAAATATATAGTATGCTACCCATTCACATTTAATCAAAAAATCTTGACTACATGTACTTTAATAATGCACATAGATGTGCCTGACCTAGTATTCACATGTTTGTCGTTAAAAATAAAATTTTTATATTTCTATATATTGCAGTCATGTTGAGGATATGCTTTTATATCAACAGTTGTATTTTTGCATTTTAAATTGTGTATGCTATATATACCACTATGTTCAATCTCAATACTGTTTTGATTACTTCTCAATTTATGCTATAGGATTCTTACAGGAAATTTCAAGACATTTCACTCTAGACCTATTCTTTTTTCCCCTTTAGATTTATTTACTACCTTTAGAAGTAGAAAAGTCCAATTTCAATCATGTTTGAAATAACTCATTTTAGACAAGTACGTGCTGCTCTGCTTACAAAACATATATGAGTGGAATATGCAATTACCACAACTCAGTTTCCTGCCACAGAAACATTTCAGCATTATAGCATTACAGAAATAGAATGACATGCATAATGAAAGATTTCAAGATTCACCCAAGGCATTTATTCTCTTCACCTTAATGTTCTCAGCAGTAGCAGAGTATCCATTAAAAGGTACTATGAATTATGGTTGCCTAGCAACTGTATGGAGCTTGTAACAGCACCAAAGAATGAAATGGCTGGTTGATAAAATGAATTTTCTCTGAGCATTAGCCTGTTGAAACTGCCTTTTCTTGTGGAACATAAAGTGCATTTATTTGTCTCATGCATTTTTTATAAGAAAATTATTTGAGTTCCAAGGACTTGAATCGTTTTGCTACAGGAGATATTTGATTTTAATGTGTTGTACTAAAATAAGTAACAAAAGACATTTTCTTCCAAGTAAAGATACTAAACAATCCTAGGTAGGTCCTTTGAAGTTAGAAAATAAAATCTTATATAAGGTATGTAATTCCTGATTTCTTATTAAGAATGGCATTAGGTAGCGCTTAAAGTAAACTTAAAGTTTGCTTTGAAAAAAGTTTGTTTAAGATGATAGCCAGTATGTGATGGACAGTAAGAAAAAAGTGGACTTGTTTTGTGACTTCATACATAAGAAAAACAAATTTATATTTGCTTTTTCCAAGTTATAGGGTAAATTTATCTTAACGAAGGTCAGAAATAAATATATAGCTATACCTATTACTCATTGCATCGTATTTATCTTTATGATGAAAACATGTTCATCTTAGGCTTTCATCCAACAGTGGAGAAATGCATATATTTCATTAACATGTGGAAGACTTTCTTTCAGCTGCATCTACTAAATTATGATGTATACAGTACTGACTTATGGGTTCTTCTTTGCTAATCACTTTACCCACGCTACATAAATAGATGGTATAAACTACTAGTAAATATATATTAATAAACTAACACTTTGTAAATATTTTTGCTATCTGTAGTAAATCAGATGTTAATTCTCAGGTACAAATAAATTAATTATAAATAATTAAGATGTAATAAAAAGCAACTATTTTTAAGTGAGTATTTTGTGCCTTGTGAGACTTCACTTTTAATATCAGTTACTTAACTTTCATTAGTGTGTAGACTTTTTCCTACACATGTGATTAAGTGACAAATATAATAAGTTATAGATTTCTTCTTTCTGTTGAATTAAATTCAGCTTGCTTAACAAGTTAGTCCCATTTACCTACATGAAAATACTTACAAGAGTAAGGCTTATGATCTTGCTCCTCCATACTTTAATGTTCTGTTTATTTATTTATTTATTTATTTCTGAATTTATAACCCGCCCCTCCTGAGAACAGCTCGGGGTGACTTCCAACAATAATAAAAATATATATAAAACAGATATAAAACAATTTTAAAATACATCACAATACAATTTAAGTATTTAAAACAGGGCCCCAGGATACAATTTAACATTTAAAACAATAAAACAGGGTAGGGGAGATAAAAAACCCTAACCACCCCCCCACCCCCCCAAAGGCCTGGGCGAACAGTCGGGTTTTACAACACCGCTGGAATATCAACAGGCTTGGGGCCAGGCGAGCTTCCTCCGGAAGGCACGGCCACCGAGAATGCCCTCTCCATTGTGGCCCCCCGCTTTACGCGGGGAATCTCCAAGAAGGCACCCCCGGCCAACCGAAGGAGCCGCTCTGGGGCGCAGAGGGCGAGGCGGTCCCTGAGGTACAAGGGGCCCAGGCCGTGAAGGGCCTTGTAGATCAACATCAAAACCTTGAACCTAGCTAAACACACTATTGGCAACCAGTGCAGAGTCCAGAGCACAGGTGTAATGTGCTCCCGACAACCCGTCCCTGTAAGGGTTTATGGCATCATGCTTGTGAAAAATATCAGTAGGTAGGTTTATTCTAATCCTGAGGGTGTTTTTAAACATACAGGATTTGTTCCGCAGTTTGAAAATATGGTTTGGGGAAACCCCCACGGAGGTGATTTACACCCTCCTTGCTGGTGTAAATAGCAAGGTCTTACCCCCGATAGCCGAAGTCTTACCAGTCCGCATCTCAAAACTTCCAGGAATCACCCAGCGCTGCTGTTTCCAACAACATCTGGTCCAGCGAGGAACATGTAAATTCCCCCCTGCAGGAGAAAGGCAGAAACTGAAATTTTGAGAGTTTAACTAATTTGTTTAACAATGAGTTTAATACAGCAGAATCCCACCTGAACATAAAACTGTTACTCTCAATTCTATGTACCTTGTTGGGAGATCCAAATTAAGTCTTACTGATATTGGTTTAAATCTAATAAAATGCATAGAATTGAGGCATGCTAAAGGTGTATGTTTTCTGTGATCTTACTATCTAATATATTTTAAATTATTCAAACAGGTAAAAATACACACTATTCCCATCAGCTGATTCGCATACTAAATTACAGCATTTTAATTTAGTACCCAATTGTTTAAATGAGAGGTTGTACTGAATGCAGACAAAGGGTGATTTCAGACATTACGCGGTCCCAGTTCACCACAGTGGATTCCCTGCAGTGGTGAACCGATCAACCACCTCCCATGGTCCAGGAAGGCCCCGAATAGACGTGACGGAAGTGGGACCACGCCATGGAATCGGGCCATCATGGCCCAGGGCAGTGCAACAGACATGTCGCCGATTCCCGGTCATGGTCAAAACACCCAGAAGGCACCAGTGAGGGGCAGGACACAGACATGGCCGACTGAGGGCAGAGGAAGCCAAAAGCGCCTACAGGGAACACCCACACAAGGGAAATTGGAAGGGAGGGGGAAGAGGGAGAAGAGCCGCTGGGGCAGCGCACACAGCAGGCACAGAGACAATGAGGGCACAGTGGAACACACAGCACACTCATACGCCCAGGCCACTCACACCCGCAAGGGAAAGGAAGGGAAGGGGGGACACAGCGGGACAGACAACACACATGGCACAATGGGCACAGGGGGGAGGGGGTGCGGCCCAGGGGCAGGGCAGGACACAGGAAACGGCACCCAGATCCCCCACAACAGCACAGTCCACATGGGCACCCCAACAACTGCACAGGCAGTCCTGAAATGGGGGGGTGAAAGGCTGGGCCACAGGCACAGGGGGAGGCCACACGGAACAGGGAGTAGCCCAGGAATGGCCCAGGAGGCAGCCAGGCACCCCAAGCGCTGATGAGGGTGTCATGGAGGGGATGCAGGAGAGCCGGAGCAGTGCAGGCGGTCCACAGATGCACACACACATGCAGGCGGATGCCAAGAGGTGAAGTTCAGGCGCCCCAGAACCCTGCGGTCACATAGGCACCCAAGGGGGGGGGATCACGGACACAGGAGGGAGCCACGGTGGATGAGGAAGGTCAGCAGCAACCCGGGGTGCCAGGTGGAGGCACAGAAAGCAGGACTCGGCCACAGTAGAAGGCAGCCACAGAGGGGAACACCAGTTGCAGAGGCGAACGGGGGGAAGGTCCAGAGGGGGCTCGGAGCCACAGTCAGGGGCAGTGGAATCCCGGGAAACAGGCAGCACAGTTGCAAGGCCAGGACATCATGGAGAAAGCAGGCACCGGCCTCGGCAGCAGGGAGGAGGCAGGAGCTCTCCGCGGGGCCACCAACTGGGGCCCGGGAGGCACAGGGAGCCTCACAGCCAGCTGCAGGGGGCAATGAAGGGGCCCGGGCCCGGGTGGCCCACCATTGAATGAAGTGGGGCCACTGAAGCATGCTCCAATGGTAGCCCAACACAGACATGTGGTGGGTGACCAGGTAGTAAGCCTCGAAGGGATCCTGCATGGCAAACCCCAACTGCGCATCGGAACGGGACCACACACTGGACAGCGCTGCCAGCTCCACCTCGGTGGGCTCGGACAAGCCATAGTCAGCAGCAGGGGGCCACAGAAGGCGACCAAGCTCCAACAGCCGGTGATACACCGCCCCACATGATCGCTGGTACCCACGGGTCCCGTGAACACAGCCAAAGTAGGACACGGCCAGGGCAGGGGCCCCCTCATTCAGACAGGCCATGTAGGCGGCCAGGCTGCACACAGACAGAGAAGACACGGTCTCCACCACCGACCACCCCACATGCGAGTACCTCATCTCCAGGACGCACCCATTGGGAAAGGACATCAGGCCCAGGGTCTCCGCATGCAGCAGGCAATCACGGGCGCTCGCCTCATAGCCAAAGTAGCGCAGCCCCGAGCTCAGACTCGCATAGACACCAGACAGGCTGTCCGGGCAGCTCAGGAGCAGTTGCACAGCCAGGGAATGCCACAGGTCACACAGGGCCATGGTCTCGCGGAAGGTCCAACGATGGGGGTGCTCCATGGGCACTGGGAGCCGTGAGCCCAGTGGAAGCGCAGCCAGTCATGGTCCAGGAAACAAAGGAGACTAATTGTGAGGACAGAGGGGCCCCACAATCCCTGGAGGGATGAGAGGGGATGCAGGGGGGCCTCAAGGCCAGCCGATAAGGCCACCGGCCGTAACATGGCATGGCAAGCGAGCGAGGCGTGGGGTGCGGACCCAGCACAGCTGCTGGAACAGAGCTTACAGACAGGACAGCCCACTAATCAGGGTGGCGAGGACAACAGGTTGGCAACACTGAGAGGTGGGAGGTTGATGACAGCAGGAATGCAGCTGCAGCCCGCATGCACCCGGGCACAGGCTGGCCCGTGCGCCAGGCCCCTTACAGGGACAGCAGGTGCGCTCAATTGACCTCCCCCGGCTCCCCGGCACAGCCGCCCTGCAGGAGCCTGGCCGGGCAGACGGGAGGGGGACCGCCTGTAACTGAACTGAGGGCTCCCCCAAGTCATGACCCAGGGGCAGGGCTACACATCTCCCAGCCTATAACTGTGGGCCGGCTGGCCCCCACCCGGGGCAACGTGCACCATGGAGCTAGGCCGGTTGGGTGCCTGCGGAATGCACCCAGCCCTCTGCGCAGAGTGGTACCACGCACACACTGATCTCTTGTGCATCCAGACCGTTGAGGTGCACCTGGGCGCCCACCTGCAGGTTACCATTGCCTGGAGCACCGCTAAGGCCCGGAGAGCCCACCATGCCCGCAGGCTCTCCCTGACCTGGCTCAGGGCCCTGTGGGTGTGTGGGGTGGGCTGGCAGGGAGAGGGTCACATGGCTCTGAGAGGCGGCTGGACACCTCTAATGGCGGAGGGAGACCATGGGGCGTGCAGCCATGCTCGCTATGCCCATCGACCAGTGAGTATGGGTCACAGAGCAGGCACAGGGGTGGTGGTCCTGGGCGCTGACTCAGTGGGATGAGGCTGCCTGGAGGGCGCACTTTTGGATGTACAGGTGCACCCTACTGCGACTTGCGGAGCTGTTAACGCCCTGGCTGGAGCAGCAGCACACCTCCATGCGGACCCCCATCCCCATGGTGCAGCGGGTGACTATCGGGGTCTGTCTTGCAGCACTTCAGCTTCGGGGTGAGCACTGTCGCCGGGATCCTGCGGGATGTCTGCAAGACTGTGGAGGGAGTGCTCCTGGACTGAGCAATAGAGCTGGTAGACCAGGCGGCCGTGATGGCTGGCTTCGTGGCCGGAGGGTTCCCCAACTGCATGGGGGCCGTGGACGGCACCCACATAGAGATCCTCCATCCCTCCACTGGGGAGACCGTGGAATATGTTAACAGACACGGATACCACTCCCTGAAGCTGCAGACTGTGGTGGACCACTGAGGGCAGTTCATAGACATCTTCACGGGCAACTCTGGCCACAGCCACGATGCCTGGATCATGACCGTCTCCCCCTTCTATGCCCGGATGTACTGCGGGGACTTCACAGACATGGGGATGACCCAGATCAAGGGGTTAATGATGCCCCCCCTGCATCCTGGGGGACCCGACCTATCCCCTCACCCACTGACTGATGAAGACATACCCGGTTGCCCAGAACCCTGTGGAGGCTCTCTACAATACCCACCTGTGTGCAAGCAGGGGCCCTCAAGCAGCGCTGGAAGATCCACACAGGCTGCCTGGACTACACGGTGGAGACCTTGGCCCTGGTGATCGGGGCCTGCTGTGTGCTGCCCAACATGTGCGAGACCGATGGGGCAGCCCTTGACTACCCCATGCCCTGGTGCCTTCCCAGCCCTGTGCCCTTGTATGTGAATGCAGAGAACACTTGGGAGTACCGATACACCAAGCACATCCGTGCTGCCCTGGCGAGGTGGATCAGCCGGGAGGTCGAGGCATGAGGTGCACACCCCCATTTCCACCACCCCAGGGCCCCCACCAGCACCCTGGGCACGCCCCTGTATGGCCACCTGCCTGCCCACAGCCCCGGGCCCATGAACCGACCAAAGGAGGCAATAGTGTGCCCAAACCTTTATTTCCACACAGTTATGTGTGTCCCCACCACCACCACCCACCTCCCTGTGTTGAGCTCCCCCCCTCAGACCATTCTCCCCCTTCCCCGCACATCTCCGGGGCCTCCCCTCAGCTGCCCTGTGGTTGCCGTGGAGCTCTGGGTGCTCCCCTCCCCCCCGCTGTCCATGTCCCCAACTGTGTCCTGGGAGGCCTCGGTGTCCTGAGGGGAAGGTGGTGGTGGTAGGGCAGGTGATGGTGGTAGGGCGGGCAGGCCCGGGGGCTGAATGGACCCCCTAGGCGGCTGCTCCCTCTGGAGGCCTACAGGGACTGGGAGGCATATGCGCGGGCTGAGAGGGCTTGCTGGCAACTGGGGCGGCGGCAGTGGGGGCGCCGAGGGGCCAGGCATTGGGGCCTGGGCAGATAGGGTGCCCAGCAGGGCAGCTGCCATCACGTATGCACTAATAGTGTCGGCGTGCAAGAGCAGGGAGGTGCCGATATCATGCAAGTGGTCCATGTCAGCCGAATGCTCCCACACCATTCTGTTGATGGCCTGCTTCAGCTACCCAAATGCCTCTACCTGCCTACTGTGCTCCCGGTGCTCCCACCTCCGCTCCAGCCGCACCTCCGCCTGGAGCCTCCAGTCCCTTGCCTCCGCTTGTTGCAGGGAGCATTCCGTGGCTGCCCCCATGCGATCAATGGCCGCGATCATCCACTCGCCCTGCTCAGTGGTAGATCAAACAATGTCCTCCACCTGCTCTTCCCTCCGGCACCGTACCTGTGCCCGGTGCTCCCTCATCCGTTGCGCCAGGGGCACAGGCCCGGCTTGCTGGGGCTCCTCAGGTTGCCCTGTTGAGTACACAATAGGTGCTGGTTAGGTGCCCCAGCCTGCCATCCCCTGTCCCGTGGCACGCCTGGGGGGGGGTCTATGGCCCCACCCCCCCTCGAATTGGCGACCGGTGCCCTCCCCTGGTGCCCTTCCTTCCCCCCCACTTGTCTGTGTGCCTCACCAGGGACCGCTGGCTGCTCCAGGGGCTGCTCTCCAGCGTCCTCGTCACCCGTCTGTTGCCAAGGCCAGAACGTGCCGTGCCCTGTGGGAATATGGGAGGGGTTAGGTGGGGGTGGGCTTCCCTTATCCCCCAGCAGCCCCACAGGCCCCCTTCCAGTGTTCTGGGGTGGCTGAGGGGGCCCCATGCCCAGTGTGTCCCTCTCCCCTCCCTCAACCCTTCCCCCCCAGTCTGGCCCCCCTCCCACCCACGTGCTTACCCTTGGAGCCCTCCGAGGCCAGCCCCTCGGTGTTGCTGGGGTCCCCCTGTGTCCACTGGCTGAGGATGACCAGTGTGCCGGCCTCGGAGTCTCCCGGTCCGAACAGGAGGTGGGGGCTGCTGGGGCTGGTGTCTGTGGGGGGCACTTCTCCTGGAGGGCGGGGGCCCTGGAGCCTGTGTCCTCCCTGGAGGTGGTGAGCGGAGTGGGTACCTCAGCCCATTCCCTGCCCTGAACCATGGTGCTCCCCACGAGGTACGGGACGGCAATGGAGCCCTTCATATGGAGTATGCGGTCCAGGGCGTCAAAGTAGGGGGCGGTCTGGGCTCCATGTCCAGACCACTGGTTGTTGTCCCGGATGGCTTTGTACCCCCTCTTTAGTTCCTTCGCCTTTGAGCGGCACTAGGCCACGGTCCTGTGATGGCCCGCCGCCTCCATGTCCTGCACGATCTCCCGAAAGACGTGCTCATTCCGCTGATTGACTGCAAGCTCCAGTTGATGCTCCAGGGTGCCCCAGATGCGGATGAAGTCCTGAGTTTCCCTGTGCTCCCATTGCCCCCCTCGATGGTAGGGCCTTCTCCCACGTGGGCCCTCTGGGTCCTCCTCCTCTTCCTCCGCCTGACCAGTGCCCGTTTTCTCCATTGGCTCGGGCTCCCGGGCCTGCTTCCGTGTCTGTGGGTCATGGCAGGTGGTGGTTAAGTGTTGGTTTGCCCCTGTCCCACAGCCCCAACCCTTCCCCCTTCTCCTGCAGCCCGGGTTGACCCCCTTGGTGCCCCTGTGCCGCCCCCCCCTTCGGTCACCTTACCCATTTCCGGGGTGACTTGTCCCCTGGTCCGGTTGCCGTCTCCAGGGCTGCCTGTCCTAGCTGCTGCTGCCCCTCCACAGCCTTCAGGTGCAGCACAACCTCCTCCTCCTGCGCCTCCACCGTCTCCTCCTCCTCGTCCCTTGCTCTCTCTCCCACCGCTCTCCTCTCCCTTCCGCCTCGCTCCATCCTGCCACATTTCCCTGCTGCTGTGTGCCCTTTAAATCTCCCTCGCTGGCCTGTGTTGTTGCTGGTTGCCTGNCAACATGTGCGAGACCGATGGGGCAGCCCTTGACTACCCCATGCCCTGGTGCCTTCCCAGCCCTGTGCCCTTGTATGTGAATGCAGAGAACACTTGGGAGTACCGATACACCAAGCACATCCGTGCTGCCCTGGCGAGGTGGATCAGCCGGGAGGTCGAGGCATGAGGTGCACACCCCCATTTCCACCACCCCAGGGCCCCCACCAGCACCCTGGGCACGCCCCTGTATGGCCACCTGCCTGCCCACAGCCCCGGGCCCATGAACCGACCAAAGGAGGCAATAGTGTGCCCAAACCTTTATTTCCACACAGTTATGTGTGTCCCCACCACCACCACCCACCTCCCTGTGTTGAGCTCCCCCCCTCAGACCATTCTCCCCCTTCCCCGCACATCTCCGGGGCCTCCCCTCAGCTGCCCTGTGGTTGCCGTGGAGCTCTGGGTGCTCCCCTCCCCCCCGCTGTCCATGTCCCCAACTGTGTCCTGGGAGGCCTCGGTGTCCTGAGGGGAAGGTGGTGGTGGTAGGGCAGGTGATGGTGGTAGGGCGGGCAGGCCCGGGGGCTGAATGGACCCCCTAGGCGGCTGCTCCCTCTGGAGGCCTACAGGGACTGGGAGGCATATGCGCGGGCTGAGAGGGCTTGCTGGCAACTGGGGCGGCGGCAGTGGGGGCGCCGAGGGGCCAGGCATTGGGGCCTGGGCAGATAGGGTGCCCAGCAGGGCAGCTGCCATCACGTATGCACTAATAGTGTCGGCGTGCAAGAGCAGGGAGGTGCCGATATCATGCAAGTGGTCCATGTCAGCCGAATGCTCCCACACCATTCTGTTGATGGCCTGCTACAGCTACCCAAATGCCTCTACCTGCCTACTGTGCTCCCGGTGCTCCCACCTCCGCTCCAGCCGCACCTCCGCCTGGAGCCTCCAGTCCCTTGCCTCCGCTTGTTGCAGGGAGCATTCCGTGGCTGCCCCCATGCGATCAATGGCCGCGATCATCCACTCGCCCTGCTCAGTGGTAGATCAAACAATGTCCTCCACCTGCTCTTCCCTCCGGCACCGTACCCGTGCCCGGTGCTCCCTCATCCGTTGCGCCAGGGGCACAGGCCCGGCTTGCTGGGGCTCCTCAGGTTGCCCTGTTGAGTACACAATAGGTGCTGGTTAGGTGCCCCAGCCTGCCATCCCCTGTCCCGTGGCACGCCTGGGGGGGGGTCTATGGCCCCACCCCCCCTCGAATTGGCGACCGGTGCCCTCCCCTGGTGCCCTTCCTTCCCCCCCACTTGTCTGTGTGCCTCACCAGGGACCGCTGGCTGCTCCAGGGGCTGCTCTCCAGCGTCCTCGTCACCCGTCTGTTGCCAAGGCCAGAACGTGCCGTGCCCTGTGGGAATATGGGAGGGGTTAGGTGGGGGTGGGCTTCCCTTATCCCCCAGCAGCCCCACAGGCCCCCTTCCAGTGTTCAGGGGTGGCTGAGGGGGCCCCATGCCCAGTGTGTCCCTCTCCCCTCCCTCAACCCTTCCCCCCCAGTCTGGCCCCCCTCCCACCCACGTGCTTACCCTTGGAGCCCTCCGAGGCCAGCCCCTCGGTGTTGCTGGGGTCCCCCTGTGTCCACTGGCTGAGGATGACCAGTGTGCCGGCCTCGGAGTCTCCCGGTCCGAACAGGAGGTGGGGGCTGCTGGGGCTGGTGTCTGTGGGGGGCACTTCTCCTGGAGGGCGGGGGCCCTGGAGCCTGTGTCCTCCCTGGAGGTGGTGAGCGGAGTGGGTACCTCAGCCCATTCCCTGCCCTGAACCATGGTGCTCCCCACGAGGTACGGGACGGCAATGGAGCCCTTCATATGGAGTATGCGGTCCAGGGCGTCAAAGTAGGGGGCGGTCTGGGCTCCATGTCCAGACCACTGGTTGTTGTCCCGGATGGCTTTGTACCCCCTCTTTAGTTCCTTCGCCTTTGAGCGGCACTAGGCCACGGTCCTGTGATGGCCCGCCGCCTCCATGTCCTGCACGATCTCCCGAAAGACGTGCTCATTCCGCTGATTGACTGCAAGCTCCAGTTGATGCTCCAGGGTGCCCCAGATGCGGATGAAGTCCTGAGTTTCCCTGTGCTCCCATTGCCCCCCTCGATGGTAGGGCCTTCTCCCACGTGGGCCCTCTGGGTCCTCCTCCTCTTCCTCCGCCTGACCAGTGCCCGTTTTCTCCATGGGCTCGGGCTCCCGGGCCTGCTTCCGTGTCTGTGGGTCATGGCAGGTGGTGGTTAAGTGTTGGTTTGCCCCTGTCCCACAGCCCCAACCCTTCCCCCTTCTCCTGCAGCCCGGGTTGACCCCCTTGGTGCCCCTGTGCCGCCCCCCCCTTCGGTCACCTTACCCATTTCCGGGGTGACTTGTCCCCTGGTCCGGTTGCCGTCTCCAGGGCTGCCTGTCCTAGCTGCTGCTGCCCCTCCACAGCCTTCAGGTGCAGCACAACCTCCTCCTCCTGCGCCTCCACCGTCTCCTCCTCCTCGTCCCTTGCTCTCTCTCCCACCGCTCTCCTCTCCCTTCCGCCTCGCTCCATCCTGCCACATTTCCCTGCTGCTGTGTGCCCTTTAAATCTCCCTCGCTGGCCTGTGTTGTTGCTGGTTGCCTGGCAGCGATGCTGCGTGCTTTGTCCCCAGAAGGGAATCATTTTGTTTGATTCCGGCCGGTGATTGCTGTTCAGACATTAGGGTTTTTTTGTTTCCCGTTGGGTATCGCATTGACCACGCTTTCGGAGATGGTCCGGGCTGGAGCTCTGGAAGCGTGATTATTTTTGACCCTTTGGGGATTGACTGTGGTGAACATCTGGCACCCGTGAAACAGACGTTCAGGGCACTTTGGCCCCACCGCGGGATTGAGTGTGGTTCACCGTGGTTGACTGTGATCTAGTAACGGCTGAAAATACCCTAAATGTTCCATTTAAACAGATAATTTATTATATTATTAGTATTGAGCTGTTATGAAGATATTTTATTCAGCTGACATGAGTGGATTAATAATGCTACTTCACAAGGAAGTTCCTTCCTGCTAATTTACTATGTTCCATTGTTTCCTCATCTGTCATAGAACAGATGTTTGTTACATTTCTTCTCTAATTTCCAATGACTTACTAACCATAAAATTATTTATTATTTGCTGTGTTTTACTGCAGTTTTGAATCTTATTTATAGAGAGAGAGACTTATGTTATGGAATATGGTTTGTATGCAACTGAAGTTTAACAGATGCTCAAAATTCATAACAGTTTTATGAAGGTTAGGAGCAGCCCAAGAAAATCTCATATCTGATTTGCAAATATTTTGAAAGAGAGCTTTGTGAACCTTGCTGAGGTGATATAGTTGATCTTTCCTGAGAGTATGAGCAGGAGCTCAAATGTTACCAGTCAGCTGCTTCATCACATGTTGGCCAAGACCCACCACATGTATACATTTTAAAAGAAAGTAAATTTAGAAGAAATATAGGTGAAGCTAAAAAAAACTAATAGCTACCTTTTGAATTCAGCATTTTTTTAAAATGTTGTCACTGGGTCAAAATTATCTTAGCATCAGTGATCAGTGCCAGACACATTGCTGGCATTGTATAGATAATAGTAATAGTAATTAATAAATTGGTTTAGTTAACACAAAAATGTCATAGAAATATCTAGAACTAATCTGAACTGAGGTTGTGGAGATATAGGCTATAGCTTCAGGTGTGCAATTTTATTTTCAGATATATTATTTTAATAAGGAATCAGATTCATTTGGGAATCGGATTCATTTTAACTTAGGGCAATTCTTTAGTTGCAGCTTACAGTGGCACCAGCCAAAGAATTTGGATTTAATCCTGTCCATAGCTTCACATGGTGAAGCTAAGTTCTTATATCAAAGATAACCTCATGTTCTGTCAGACAGTGAGCAAAATAAAAACAATGAGGGTTTATTTTATATCCGGTTCATACAATGTGTAGCACCAAAAAGAAAAAAAAGAGAAAAAAACCCCAACGCTATAAAATATGTATCTAAGTGAAAACCTGGGAGCAGTCTCTTCACAAATTTGTTGCTCTGCTGGTGCTGTAACAATTTTCAAAAAGTCCTGTTAGGTCACAGACACATGTCAGTTGCATCCGTGCATGAATATAATGAAAATGGGGTGTGATTTGACCAAATACACTAACAAAACAGTCGCATTCTCATGTCTGAATGTGTCAGATCTAGAGCACATTACATGAGAGTACTCTGTTTCTTGGAATTGCTCAAATAAATAATGTGTGGAAGCTTTGGCAAAAACACAGTCAATACTGAGCTTTCTGGTTACATAAGTGTTTGTGTGTCTTTCAATTAGCTCTGTCAGGGGTTGGGGTTTTGGAACAAGGAATGGAGGCAGAAGAGAAGGGCTAGAGCTTGGAAAAGACAGGGACAAGACAGGGTAAAAACAAGGAAGGGATGTCCTCTCAGCCTTTCTCCACTCTGTAGGAGAGCAAGGCTCAGTATAGAAGGCCAGATTCTCTGGCCTCAGAGAGCATGTGACTCATCATTGAAGTCAGGGCTAGGAATAGGGGAGCAACGAACCAGGAAGGGTATATGGGCCAGGAGGGGAGAAATGCAACCATAGCAAGGGATCAAGGCCAAGGGGAGGAATGAAACCAAACAGAGATTAGCACAGCTGAGAGGACACATCAAGGAACAACACAATACAGCTGAGGGAAGAGAGACTAAAGGGTGACCAAGAATAGAGGGAAAGGAAAGCCAAGACAATACTAAGAGCAGCTCAAGTCAAACAAGCAAACACATCTGAGAAGCACACGACAGGGGAAGCTAGGAGGAATTGGGGCATAGAGAAAAAGGAAAAGAGACAAGAAGACCAGAGTTACAAAGGGCAGATATAACAAGAACAGAAAAACACACAGGTGGTCAGAATCAAGATTCAGGGAAGGATAACAGACAATGACAAAGATCTAACAACAAAGACAAAGACAAAATTCACAAGCTACTACAATTAAAGACAACCTGAAACAGTGCAGTGTAGTGGATAAAGGAATGCAGGCCAGACTAGCAAAGAGACTATAACAGATGCACCAATATCTTCCAGTAACTCACAGCATGCCTTATATAAGGCTGCGGCCAATCAGTAAGCTTGGTGGGCATGGCAACAGTGAGAGACGGGGAACAGAGCATACAGGGGAAATCCCATACCATGAGCCAGCCAGGTGGTCATAGGGAGGGAAGCAGCCACCATCCAGACCCAGGAGCCGTGGGTCTGGATGGTGGGTTCGGGGCCAGGGCCAGGCCCTGACAAGCTCAACAACACAAAATCTCTGTCTAGTAGGGCTGTAGCGGAATTTCGCAGCAGTAGCTATTTCCGACGGAAACAGTGTTTCCGCAATTAGTGGAATGGCATGGCAGAGGCTTTAATTCCGCGGTTTCATTCCGCGGTTCCGCTTATTTAATTCCGCAACTTAGTGGAATCGTGGAAACATGACATTTTCGCTATTTCCGCAATTCCGCCAGCGCCAAAAAATCGCGGAATAGTGGTTTTCCGCGATTTTTCCGAGATTTTTCCGCGATTCCGCGATTTGCAGAATTCCAGTGGAATTAGCAGAATATCCGCAGAAATGTCACGGTGTGGCGGGGGCAATTCCGAAATAGCGGAACGGAATTGCGGCACGGTAAAAGCTGCTGCCGCATCAGCCCTACTGTCTAGGGCACTGAGACAGCAGGTGGCTTCGTGACACTTTTTGGAGGCCATATATCCACATGGAATGTTTATATTTTCATGTATGGCAGCTATATTATAGATAATCATTTTTAATAAATATCATTGTACACAAAGTGGGGCCAACCCCAAGCCCTACACATAGCACATGTGTCACATGCATGCGTGCTGGCATGTGTGCAACCCGCACGGAAGCTGTGTGCGCACTGTGCACAGGGAGGTTGTGATTGCTCCCACTGGCTGCAGTCTGAAACCCATTGAAGTCAATGGAAAATCTCCCTTTAACAGGTGAGAACTGAACCTATTTGGAGTAAAAAGTGTTCTTTGTTTTGTTTCACAATAGCAAATGTTAGAGAGGGGAAAAAAAAACAAACCAGCATCTTCTGGAATATGTATGCATGCCAATAATGTCAATGGCATTTCACACTGATTTTTCAGGGTGAGGAACGCAACACTTTTAGGGCCTATCACAATCAAGAAAGTCATAACTTTTCTTTTTGGTGACAGATGTCTAGAGAAGCAAGCTACCACCCAAACCATGAAATGTTTACTTAGACAAGTGGTGTAGCTGAGTGACATGTAATGCATTGTAGCAATCATTAATAGGACATGGAGACATTTGTGGGAAATTTTTCAAACATATGGGATGAAGAAAGGATCAAACATATGCCAGTTAACAATTTGAATCTTGTTCTTTCAACCAAAGATTATTTAATTTTTGTATCACTCAACCTTCATTTATTCTCATTATCTGTGCCAAGTATTTTTAAAAATTGGCAAGAAAGAAGATTTTCAACTGCACAGCTAGGATGAAACATATGGTAGATTAAAATGTGTTAAGAAATACACAGATAAGGCTGTAGGTATTGGTTAAACATTTACCTTAATGGTTAGAAACACAGAGGGTGAAAACAGAAGTGATGGCTCCTGCCACCACAGTGGACTTAACCGGGTGATGGTGGGAGCCGTCATTCCAGCCAGGAATTGCCTGGCTGCTGAACAAATATTTATTTATTTATTTATTTCAACACATTTATATCTCGCCCCTCCTGCAAAGCAGCCCGGGGCGGCTCACAACATAAAATAATTAAAACAATAAAATACATTAAAATTCAATAAAACCAACATATATTCCATATAAATATTAAACAGGGCTTAGACAAAAAAAAGGGTAGGGGATTAAAAAAAAC
>QEPC01012005.1:294874-328941 GCA_003113815.1 Sphenodon punctatus | reverse complement strand
GCCGCATTCTGCACCAGCTGCAGCCTCCGGGCCAAGAACAAGGGAAGCCCCACGTAGTGCGCATTGCAGTAGTCGAGCCTCGAGGTGACAAAGGCATGGATGAGGGAGGCCAGGTCCGAGCCAGAGACGAACGGACGCAGCCTACGCACCAGATAAAGCATCTGCCCCCATGCTGCATGCAGTGGCCCACCCATCTGGCTGTCAGGCAGCCATGGCAGCCGATAGCAACTGCCATGATGCCAGGAACTGCCAGGACGCTAGACTGGGTCCAGATAAACTGGGCTATCGGACATGATAGCCCGCTTTACTCTTAGCCAGGCATCCATTTCCCGGCCGTGTTGGTGCTCACACCAGGCTGTGACCTGGGGATGTTCCTGAGTCACAGCCTAGACTAAGTACCAACACTGCCCAAGAAACAGCCTGGGCTAACATATGGCAGCCCGTTAAAACATGATGGCAGCCTGCAATTTCACGTGGGTCAAAGTGTGGAAATGTGAACTATTGTCATGTCTGAAAACAGCCAGAAACACAAATCCTGGCAGATTTTAACATCTCTGCCAATTCAAAAATCATAGAACCAGGTTGTGATGTAAACTGTGCTGACTTTGTAATTTGCATTGCTAACCCTAATTATTATTTATTTTATTTTATTTTTCACATTTTACCCCACCCTTCTCTATAGACTTAGGCTATTTACAACATTAAAAATCTAAAATACAATAAATCATTAAAATTTCTTAGAACCCCAACATCACCCAAACCATTCCCTCACCCCATCCTTTATCCGCACCTACCCCCCATCAATCCTCTTCCCCAAGTCCTCCTACCCAGTCCTACCCAACCCTATTCCTGCCTGCCAAATGCCTGTCCAAAGAGAAAGTTCTTGCATCTCCTCCAGAAGACGAGCAGCCTTGGGCTGAGGCAGACCTCCAAGGGGAGGGAGTTCCATAATTGTGGGAGAGCAACCGAGAATGCCCACCTGTGCACCCTCATTGTAACAACTTCACGGGCAGTTGGCACTTGTAAGAGGGTGACCTCAGGGGCCACAATGGAACATAGGGGAAGAGGAGGTCTTTCAGATACACAGACCCAAGCCATATATGGTTTTATAGGTTAAAACCAGCATCTTGAATTTGCCCGGAAAACTATTGGCAGCCAGTGCAGACTCTGGAGCATGTAATGTGCTCCCAGTGATTGTCCCTGACAGAAGGCGGGCCGCTGCATTTTGCACCAACTGCAGCTTCCAAACAGTCAAGGGCAGCCCTACATAGAGTGCATTGTAGTAGTCTAGCCTCAAGGTTACAAAGGCATGGGTGACAGTAGCCAGATTCTAATCCGATAGAAATGATCGTAGCCTTCTCACCAGATGTGGTGAGGTTGTGGTGTTGACCAGGAGTGTTTTTTTTTACCAGACAGTCGAGACACAGCAGCAGATCTAGGAGCAACCCAAGGCTGCGAACCTGGGAGACCAAGGGAGGTCAGACCCAGTCAATGACAGGGGTTCCTGCCTCCCCCAGGTCACAAGATCGGACAGCCATCATCACCTGGGTTTTGTCTGGATTCAGCTTCAATTGGCTCACCTGCATTCATTCCCCAGTGGCAGCCAGGCACTGAGTAAGCACTGAGACTACAGGACCTGAGTCAGATGAAAAGGAGAGAGAGAGCTGGGTGTCATCCACATATTGATGCCAACTCACTCAAAACCTCCAAACAATCTCACCCAGGGCCCTCAGATACACATTGAACAGGAGTGGGGACAAAATGGAACCCAGCGGGACCCCACAAGGGAGCTTACAAGAGGACGAAGAGCCACCAGCCATCACCACCCTCTGAGTTCTCAAAACCAGGAATGAGCAGAACCACTCAAGAGCAATCCCATGCATCCCAGCCAGTTCCTTCAGCCATGTCAACAACCCCCCCATTGTCAATGGTATCAAAGGCTGCCAAAATATTTAACAAAATCAGCAGGCCTCAATTCCCCCTGTTGATTTCCACGTGGAGATAGTCAACCAAGACCACAAGTGCAGTCTCAGTACCATGCCCGGGACAAAAACTGGCTGACACGGGTCCAGGAAACATAGCATTGAGATGCACCCAGAGCTGCAGGACAACCATCTGCTCAACAATTTTCCCTAAAAAGGGAAGGTTAGAGACAGGATGATAGCTGGTAGGGGAGTCAACACAAAGATGGTTTCTTGAGCAGGGGATGGATGACCACAGTCTTCAGGCATTGATAGCCCCAGCCACCAACACCCCCAGTGTCTCCTGGCTGGCTTTCAGTCAGGACAGGCACATATCAAGTTCACAACTGGTCACCCGCATCCCTCCAAGCACATCCTCCACATCGGAGAGCGAGATTAATTGAAGCTGATCCAAGAAAACCGGACAAGACTGGGCCACCTCAATCCCAAACTCTAACTTTGCACTCAAACTAGCTTTTAAAGTTATTTCCTGTTTTTGAAACTGCAGTTGACTAATTACAATTGGTCTGTAGTAGTGCTGTGCTGAAGTGGCAACTCCTTTTTCTGCCCCGCTATTTTATTCCACCATTTTGGAAATGCTCACGACTTTCCGCAGCTTTTTCGTCATCATTCCACTAATTCCACAGGCATTCCACTAATTCAGAAACTGTCAGAACAATTTCAGAAACTATCGGAACAAACACTGTTCCACTACTTAACAGTGCCGGCGGAAATTGCGGAAGATCGAAATTTTCAGAACAAAAATTGTTCCGCTATTTTCAGAGCTGGTGGAAGTAGCAGAATGAAAGTAGCAGGACACCGGAAGTAGCGGAATGAAACTAGTGGAATGAACATCTCTATTGCACCATGCTGCTCATTGCAGAAGACTTTTTTCCATCAGAAAAAGGTTCCACAGCGGCTTGCCATTTCAGCCCTAGTCTGAAGGACATTTGTATATCTATTTGTGAGTCACTGCAAAAATAGATTCAAGACACAAATCTTTTTGTATAAAACAAGGGCGCAAATTTGTTAAACCATTATGAACACTTTAGCATCCAATCACAATGTCAGGAAACCCATAAGTAATCTTTTCCAACTAGACTCCATCCTTCCTGTTTGTTTATTTATTTATTTATTTATTTATTATCCTGACCCTCCTGCCTCAGGCAACTCGGGGTGGCTCACATAATATAAAATATAAAAACACTTAAAACAACTTAAAACAACTTTAAAAGGAGGTACCAAATACCGACACCCACCCCACTCAAACTCAACCCCCCCCCGCCCATCACCTATCTCCCTTGCTGAACAGCCAGGTCTTACAACTTTGTCAAAATGAGGGGAGGTTGAGCTGGGCCCCCACCGGCAGGGAGTTCCACAGCCACAATGCAACCACCGAGAACTCCCTCTCCTGTGTGGCCCCACGGAAGACTCAGGGGACTTACAGCAAGGTGCCCCCAAATGACCGCAGGGGCCGATCCAAAGCCTGGGGGGTGAGACAGTCCTGCAGATATGCAGGGCTAGGCCGTTTAGGGCTTTATAGGCTAATACCAACACCTTGAATTGGGCCCAGAAAACCACTGGCAGCCAGTGCAGAGAACAGAGCACCGGTGTAATGTGCTCCTAGTAGCCCAGTCCCACCAAAAGCAGGGCTGCCGCATTCTGCACCAGCTGCAACTTCCGAGCTGTCACCATGGGTAGCCCCACGTAGAGTGCGTTACAATAGTCCAACCTGGAGGTGATGAAAGCATGGATGATGGTGGCCAGGTCAGAGTCTGAGACATATGGCCAGAGCCATCACATCAGGTGTAATTGGTAAAAAGCACTCCTTGCCACAGCCTCCACCTGGATATCCAAGTGGAGCTGCACATCGAGGAGCACCCCCAGACTTCAAACCTGGGAAACCAATGTAGGACAGACCCCATCAATGACAGGGGCTGCCATCTCCATCGGCTTACCCACCAACATCACCTCCGTCTTGTCAGGATTCAGCCTCAGTCAGTTTGCCCTCATCCAGTCCCCCACAGCCATCAGACACCAGGTAAGCACCAAGACAGTCGGGCCTGGGTCTGTTGAAAAAGAGAGGTATAGCTGGGTGTCATCAGTATATTGATGACACTGCACGCCAAACCTCCTGATCACCTCACCGAGTGGCTGCATGTACACGTTGAACAGGAGAGAGAACAAAACAGAACCCTGCGGGACTTCACACGAGAGGTCCCAGTATGATGAAAAAGACTCCTTGAGCTCCACTCGCTGAATTCTTCCAGTCAGGAATGAGTAGAACCATTCTAGAACAGTCCCGCCCACCGCTGCACAGGTGCATCACCAACATCTCGTGGTCAACAATATCAAATGCAGCCGATAGATCTAATAGGATCTACAGGGTTGAACGACCCCATTCCCGTTCCCGGCGCAGATCATCCACCAAAGCCACAAGCACAGTCTCAGTGCCATGACCCAGTCGAAATCCTGACTGAGAGGGATCAAGAAAACCAACGTGATCAAGATGTCCCTGCAGCTGCTGGGCCATAGCCCATTCAATAACCTTCCCTAAAAAGGGAAGGTTGGAGACAGGCCAATAGCTGGCGGGGGAGTCAGCATCAAGTGATAGTTTCTTGAGCAGAGACTGCACCACCACCTCCTTGAGACAGCCCGGCACTCTGCCCCTCGAAGGGAAGCATTGACCACCCCAGCCAGCAATGAACCCATTGTCCTCAGGCAAGATTTAATTAGCCAAGACGGGCATGGATCGAACTCACAAGAGATGGCCCTAACCGCCCCAAGAACATTGATCCCATGGACGGGTGTCACCGACTGAAATTGATCCCATACAATTGGATAAGACGGGGCTTTCATAACCTCCAGTTCCTCATGCATGTCAATTGCAGCGTTGAAGTCCTGGTGAATACGAGTGATTTTCTTCACAAAATAATCCACAAACATGTCACAACAGGCCTTAGATTACTCCACTCCCAGGTGAAGGGAGGCCGGACTGACCAGCCCCCGCACCACCTGGAAAAATTCCACTGGATGGGATTTTGCAGATGCTATGAGGACAGCAAAAAACTCCTTCAGCACTCACAAAAAGGTCTACAAAGTCCTCAATATGCATCCCTATTCCCAATGTTGTGGTCACAAGCTGCCTTCGCAATGCCACTTGATGAGAGGCAAGGGGTGAAATCAAACGAGATGATTGCCCACTGAAGTTCATGTTTGGTCCGTACAGACATCACTCACCCACCACTCACATGTTTAGCACATCCAATATAATAAAAATTAAACAGGCAGCCCCTTGCCCTCATGTCATGTGCTTGCATCAGCCTCTACTCACTGGCGCTAGCAGTCCCCCTCCCCAGGGCCACCTTTCAGTTGAGAGTTGACAGCTCACTCTCTCTTGCCTCCTCTTCTCACCTGGTGCCTGCAAGAGGGTAATCACAGGTGGGGGCACCAGGGGCTGCTTCCAGGGAGGGTTGAATGCACAGCCGCTGCAGGGGCCAGGCCGACTGTGGAAGAGGAACTCCTGCCTCACAGTGCAGCGCCAGTCCCGGCACAAAGCCCTGGAGTCCCTAGGGAGGAATTGGTAGCTCTGTGTCCATACTCCTCCTAGTGCTAGTGATCTCCCTCCCTGGGCCCTTGAGATGGGCCCAGGGAGGAAGATCATTAGCGTGCCCACCAGACTCAGCTAAGAGAGACAATAGACAGGCACACAAGAACACACCTGGTGAATGCTAATGTGGGTATCATCTCATTTCATTTCACCCAAGGAGATGGTCATGTGCCTGACTGAAAATCCCTTGGGGGTGTGTGTGTCTCAGTTATTCTCTTAGGGATATACCCCTTTATTTGCATTCTTCAAATCCCTGTCCAACTTCTGACAGAAGGAGCTTGGCTGACTCCTGCCCAAATAAAGGAATATCCAGATATATTTTGTATACTTGACAATCTAGCATCTCACACCACCAAACTTCAGTTTTGGATCACGTGTCCAGGACTGAACCAGTATCCCATCTGGTGCAGCAAGTGAAATCAAAGTATTTACAGGAACCTGTATAATTTTCACCCAAATGCATAGTGAGCATATCTGGCCTGGTGCAGAGGATGTTATCAAATGAGATGATAGCCCAATGCAGTCCAGGTTTGGTCCTTATAGCCCACACCCACTAGGGATGTGCGAACACCAGGGGGGTTGGTGTTCGGCCCGTTCAGGGTTTGGCTGAACCCGAAACCATTCGGTTCAGTCTGTTTGGGTGGGGGGGCAGTTTGCCCTCCCCCCTCCAGACTGTGCGGGTTGAAGGGGTGCCTGGGAGCACCTCTTTCCCCCCCCCCACCCTGCCCAGCCTTGTAATTTTTTTTAACCCCCCCACCCCAGGATTGCCCTACCTGGTGGTGCCAGGGCTCTGGCCCCAGGTCCGCCAGCGGCAGTGGGTCTGGGGGCGGTGGCACTCTGGAGCGCTTCAGACTGCTACTAGGCCTTCCGGGTCAAACCGGAAGGCCTAGTAGTGGCCTGAAGCGCTCCAGACTGCCGCCACCGCCAGACCCAGACCACCAGGTAGGGTGATCCCTGGGGTGGGGGGGGTTTAAAAAAATTTTTTTACGAGGCTGTGCAGGGTGGGGGGGGGAGGTGCTTCCTGGCGCCCCTTCCACCCATGCAGCCTGGAGAGGGGAGGGAAAACTGGGTTCCTCCCTGCCCCCGCCCGAACAGGTTCGGAACCTGAACTTTGTTTGGGCGGGGGGCAGTTCGGATTCGGATTGTTCATGAACTGGCTGAACACCCCGAGTTCGGGCCAAACCCATACCTTCTAAACCGCTTTGGCACATCCCTAACACTCACATGTATAGCATGTCCAGCCTAATAAATGGGCTGGACACCTTTGTGTATTTTATGTGCCTGTAGGCAGCGCCAGCTAGAGCAGAGAGAAGTGATTACTCTATAGACATGCTAGGATTTCTGCCCTCGACTCTATGGTGCTTGCAGACCTGTATGCACAGAGGCACTGCATGTAACCTAATTGACGGAACATGGACATGTGGGCTCACATTAGGCCACATTTGCCTGCATGGTAAGCTCTACATTCTCCAAGACCCTGTCGTAAGTGGAGCCTGCAGGTCCAGTGGGTACGAACACCTAATAAAAGGGCAGGCAGACACCCACCTGGTGCAAGCTACTGTGAGCTAACATCTCATTTGTTAACACCCAGACATCGTCCTTGCTTCACAAGAGGGATAGGAGCCAATCCCAACTCCACATATCATGCCATGTCATGGGAGCACTTAGTTGAGTGTTCTCTTCCCAGCCCAATGAATAATACTGTCGCCAGCAGTCCAAACATGTATTTCTCAAAGTCCTGCAGACTGATCCTTTTCACAAGAGACACCCCCACCCATATCACACAGTTTCGCTGCATGGAGATGGGTGGAGGCACCTGTGGGAATGCTACAGCAGATGGGTGGGGGTGCGTGCATGCGTGCGTGCTCCCACACTACACTCCATGTCCACCCATCACCCATGCACAGAGTAATGGGTTCCAATGACTGTTGCTCTATGGGTAGAGGTGGGTGGAGATGGGTGTGCGCCCATGGGAATGACCGCATGTCCATCTCCACCCACTGCGCCACACCCGCACCCCCACCCGCACCCATGGAAAAAGGGTTACTGATCTAATACAAGGGGAGAAACAAAAGATCGATGGGAACAGGAGACATCAGTAAAAACTCTCCCCTAGTTACCACATTCAGGTAACACTCACAGGTATATGTGTGTTTAATATTATTTGTTTATTAATTATTATTATTATTATTATTATTATTATTATTAGCACTTGTATAGCACCAGCTGTGTACCTGGCGCTTTACAGAACAATAAGATGGATGCGGTCCCTGCCTATGGCTTACAATCTGAAAGACTCAGAGGGGGGGACAAGGAGAGGAGACATAGGGAGAGACAAGAGATAAAACATTCAAGCGGATGCAAAGTCTCAGGTGCACGCGCTTGGCTTGGTTGCAGTTAGGGAGGAGTCAGGGGGAGGGCAGACAGTAAATGTTGAGAGGAAAGTTCTAGGAAGCGTCGGGAAAGGCGGCGAGGAAGAGGTGGGTTTTGAGGAGGGACTTGAGGAGGGAGGGGGCAAGGCGGATGTGGGCAGGGAGGGAGTTCCAGGCATGGGGGGCAGCAAGGGAGAAGGGACGAAGGTGGTTAGGGGAGACAAGGGAGACCGAGGGAGGGGACAGAGGAGGAGCAGAGAGTGTGTGCAGGAGTGTGTAAGGAGATAATATGTTAAATTACCTTTTGAATCTTAACAGCAGAGAAACCAATTTGAGAAGCAGCCATGGCTGCCCTGATCCTGAAGAAATGTGACCCAAATTACCAGGAAACCTGGTCAGGCAAATCCCTTCTACACGAAGAAGCTCATACATTTGTTAGTCTCTATTTCTTAGGTCTTAATCAAGGGTTTCTCATCCTTTTTCAGTATAGATTGAGATAAATATCTTTTAGAGGATGAAACTTCTGCCAGGGGGCCTGTGTCTGCGTTTTGAGTGCCCTAGTGATGGTGAAGTCAATGATAGTGTCTTAGACGCTGAATTGTGATGTCCAAGCCCTCATCCATCCACTTGACAACAACAAAGATGACCAATTAAATTGCTATCCAGCTTTATATCAGTTGCTGATTTTTCACATCTTGCTTTCAACAATATTCGATATGCAACATTCACTGATTTTTCACATTTCCTTTCTACAAGCCAGAATTCTGCATACAAAAACCAGTCCTTAGTATTGCTTTAACAAACACATGTATGAGGAAAGACTACTTACAACTATTCTTTAAATAGCTCTGACTGTTCTTTAAATATCCTTTGCAACTGGTGGGGAGAGTATGCAGTCAGTGTCATTTGGCATGCCTTTCATCATTTATGCTTTTGTGGAAATGATACTGAAAAAAGTGATTTATACATAGAGAGTAGCATAAGCTTTGGGAGGTTTGCCTGTTAAAATCAACAGAAACACTATAAAGAAGCTCATACATTTGTTAGTCTCAGTTTCTTAGGTCTTAATCAAGGGTTTCTCATCCTTTTTCACTAGTATAGATTGAGATAAATATCTTATATCTCACAGCTTCTGCAGGTGTAAATTCTAGTCTAAGGAGATGTTGTTTATTTATCATGATTCTTAAACTACCCAAATTGCTGTCCCAAAATAATGAAGAGTTTTGCTGTTAAGGCAAACCAATAAGGGACCAGATCATTGGCACTGGTCTTGAACATGGCAGCATTCTGGAAGAGTGAAGAATTTTTCTAAGTTAAGCTACCTGGGAGAATCCTCGGTGGATATTCTAGGAGATGTGGATTAGAGAATCACATCAGTCATTGTCATTAGTCATTTCTCTCTTGTTCTCCCTATGCTCCCTTTATTACCTTGGCAGTCCCTCATGCTAGGGGCCATCATGAAGTAGCTCTAGTCATGGCTAGATTTCAAATTGTATGGCCCACACTATTGGTATTCCTACTTGCTGTTTCCAGGGCTTTTAGCATGTTGTGGGGGGATACTCTTTGGATGTAAAGCTTTGTACAAACATTCTCTCTTAGGCCACTTTTATACCTGCACAGAAAGGTCATTAGAAGGTCAAGAGAGGGGATAAGCATACAAATCAGGTGCATCTTTGATCAGGTGTGAATACCCCAAAGCAGGTGATTGAAACTTTTATATTTATTTATTTATTTATTTATTAAACAGTTTTTTACCCCACCCCTGCTGCTCCAGGCAGCTCAGGGCAGCCATCATAATAAAATAAGTAAAAACATACAAAACTAAAAACAACACATTAAAAGAGAAGGCAGTAAAATAATAAATTCCCCCCCACCCTAGCCCCCACCCTACACCCAATCTCCCCCACCAAACACCTGGCAGAACAGCCAGGTCTTACTCATATGCCAGAAGGAAGGGTGGTCTGGGGCCATCCAGACCTCCACCGGGAGGGAGTTCCACAGCCTAGGTGTGGCCACCGAAAATGCCTTCTCCAAAGTGGCCGCACGGGGAACCTTGAGAAGGGCACTCCCGACAGACTGTTGGGGTCACTCCAGAGCATGGGGAGTGAGGGAAACCCACAGATAAGTCAGGCTGAGACCATGTAGGGCTTTATAGGTCAACACCAAAACCTAGAATCAAGCCTGGAAGACTATTGGCAGCCAGTACAGAGCCCGGAGCACTGGTGTAATGTTCTCATGGCAACCCAACCCCATATGGAGAAGGGCCGCCGCATTCTGTGCTAGCTGCAGTCTCCGAACCATCACCATGGGTAGTCTCATGTAGAACACGTTACAATAGTCCAATCTCGAGGTAATGAAAGCATGGATGATAGTAGCCAAGTCGCTGTCTGAAACATACGACCGAAGCTGACACACCAGATGTAATTGGCAGAAAGCACTCTTCGTCACCACCCCACCTGGAGATCCATGCAGACCTGCGGTCGAGGAGTACGCCTAGACTGTGAACCTGGGGAGGCATATCCCGTCAATGATGGGGACCGCCACATCCACACCTTACCCAACATCATCAGCTCTGTCTTATCAGGATTCAACTTCAGTTGGATCGCCCTCATCCATCACCCATAGCCGCCAAACACCAGGTGAGCACTGAGACTGCTGTGTCCGGGTCAGATAAAAAAAGAGAGGTAGAGTTGGGTGTCATCAGCACATTGATGACACCACACCTCATACCATCTCACGACCTCACCAAGCAGCTGCATTTCCATGTTGAACAGGAGAGGGAACAGAATGGAACCTTGCGGGACACCACACGTGAGGTCTCGAGGAGATGAAGAACAATCCCCGAGCACTACATGTTGAGTTCTTCCAGCCAGAAAGAGGGGATATAAACATGCAAGAACGATTTATGCATGTTTACAAAGGCGATCGATGAAGCTGTGAAATCCAGCTCTGTCAGTCGCCCTTGTAAACATTCATAAAAGCTTTAGTCACCCGTCTTGGGTCTTTCACACCTGATCAAAGACACACATCTCCCCTCTCGACTTTCTAATGACCCATTTGTGCAGATGTGAAAGCGGCCCTAGTTGAGGATGTTGTTTTGGTGTTAACGTCCTTTATTTTTCTATTATTCCTTGTTTTGAAATGTCCTGCTTAATTGTTCTGTGGGGTTTTTTCCTTGCTGGAGTCTTGATTTCTTGCATATTAGTCTTCTTTCTTCTAGCTAGTGTACAGTTTGTTTTCTGACAGAAGTTTCATGTAATATAGCTCAAGGAACAAAGAAAAGATCTCTACCTCTATCTGTCGCCTCAATACAGCTACAATCTTTTAGGATCCAATTATACTCCAGATGTCAAAAAAGAAAATTCTATTGACTTTGCTGGGGAACAGAAGCTAGTAATTGATTACTTGTTTTGGAAATAGAGACTAATTTGTTGATTGGTACCATAACTATTAATCTTGCAGTTGTATGCATCTAAATTAAATATTAGTTATTGGTTTTATTTTATTACATAGAAAGGAATTTTTCCCAAGATTTTACAAGTCACTTCTATCTAGTGGAATTTCAGTAGAGCCCAAAAAATATTTCAGCTGGTGTCTTGATTTCTACTGGTACCTGATCTGAGGTGATGCAATAATAGTCATCAACTAAAACCAACAGGAATCAGTTGAACATTTTCAACTGAAATTTCCACCATGGCTTTGTCATTTTTAAAGTCTTACATCTCTTTTTGAGGCTTTTCCCTCATAAAATTTGTAAGATTTCCAAAATTGCACCTAATAATCTGTCTCGCATTGTTCACCCAATGTTGATTTTATTTTGTCCATGCAATTCCTGTTCCATTCAAATCTTCAGAAGACATGTTAAGTCCAAAACAAATGTCTGAATCCTCTTACCAGAAGTTAGAGTACAATTGTTTTGGATAAAAAATTTCTAACCAAATCCCTATGCAACATATTTTTAGACCAGAGTTTCAGTGAAAATCTATTTTGCTCTTTTTATATTCATAGAATCCTAGTATGTTTGAATAGGACCTTCATAAAAATATGGGAGAATATCATTGTATTTGTAGAAGTCTCTTGTGTGAATATGGGAAGCAAATTTAACCTATAGCCAGTGACCCATGTTTATAGCTGAGGTGAGAACGATTGTTCCCATATCATTGGGAAATACCTACCTTTCAGGAATGCTTGCAACTTTTAGTTGGTATTACTTCACCATATATTGAATCCAGCTTCTGCTGCTGTTGAAATCAGTGCCTGGGATTGTCTGCCATGTTTTGGTATTTTTCTGTAATTTTCTGTATTTTCTGCCAATTGGTTTCTGGTATTTTCATCAGTTTCAACATTTTATGACAGTTTCCAGCATCGGAATACAGAAAACAAGGGCTAGCCCCTGAAATACCTGAATCAAAACACAGTTTACAAGGAGCCAAAACAAGGACCAACCAATAAGGGAAATGATGAAAGCTATGTAGTGAACTTGCGATCATACTCAAGCAAACATAAACAGCGTGTAAGGAAAGTTATGTGGTATGCGGCTGCTCTTGTCTAGGAAGAAATACCAGAAGTACCATATAGTGGGCTCAATCCACTGCTGTGCAGATTGTGGGCACGCAGTTGCATTCAAACAGCACAGATCCGCATTGAGGGCACATTGTGCCCTGAGGAAACTGTACGCACACACAATCCTTCGGGCATGGGATTGCAGCCAATGGCAATTACTGAACGGGAACTAGAAATAGTGAAAAAGCCAGTAAGTTCCCTCATTGTGCAAACACAGGCGAATGGTCAGTTTCTGACAGAAACAGCTTTCTCTGTGATTGCTCGATTCAGCAATACTCATGTTCACTGCTTTTTCTCCATTGCTGCCAATCGGGAAAACGTAGTGAGCATGAATCCCTGTCTATAGCTTTAAGAATTTTACGTTCCAAAGGAATTTAAGATTCAAAAAGTTGAGCTTCCCTGGCTGTAGATGCCTTCATTTGCAAAGTACTTGTACCTATAATGACCTGGTATGTGCCCCAGATTAAGTGGGCTGAGACACAAATACTCGGATTTCTGCCCCAAATTAGATTGTAGGAACATTTACAACATCCTGGCTGGGCCTTTTCAAAATCTAACCTTGAGCATTATGTGGCCTTATACAATCCATATTCCTAATTTAATTATACTGCGAGGAAAATATGTCATTGTGTTGTCTCTTTGTGTGCTTAAGAGTAACTCTTATCACATATTTCCAGAAGATATTTTTATTTTATACAGGTATTACAGACAAGCCTTTAATGTACTATGGGGTGAGGGGATGATATTTTTAAAACACCTAAGGAACATAGCATCAAAGGCTCCTCTATGCTTAGCATGATTGCTTAGGTGCTTTTGAAAATCCCACTCATATTGTATAGCTTGTCAGGTGTAGTATGTCAGGTGTATGAATGATGATAGAAGTTAGAATTGTCCAGGCTGAAAATACTGCAAGAAACTGCTTAAGAATGCAGAAACTGCAAAGCCAAAGCCCCTAAGTGAACTCATGCACAGATCTTGATTTGACAACTTGCACAATTGCAACCACAAATTGAAATGCAAACGCTTACACAATATTTGCAAGCACAGCTAGATTTTGGAACATTTATTGCTTACGCAACAGTTCTGGCCATATTGCTAAATACAGATGTTTGTGAAATGGGCCAAAGATCAACCGGCTAGGATGGTAACCACAAACACCAGATGCATCCTTGTCTGAATGACTCAGATGATGGCATGGGAGAGTCAACTCTGCCTAGCAACAACATATGCAACAACATATGCATGGCCTATGTGACAAGAAATCTATAAATATCGGACTGATGTCCTTTGGAACTCGGACGCCTGTAACATCAGCTCGTGGTACAATCTCAACATCAATGGACAGGTCCCGGCGACCCCATCACCTCTGTTATGGGTTGGCCACCCTGACAGGAGGATAGGTAAAGTATGAAAGGATGAATGAATGAATGTTGAATATGTGATGTTGCAATGTTATAACTTTGTATAAAATAAAGCTAAGCGGTTTGCCAATATGTTTCCAGTCTATCTCTGATCTCTTGAATTGACCACTGTATCTAAAAGAACATTGTCATATTGGTTGAGTGAATGTGTGAATGTTAATAACCGTGAAGCAGGACTGAGACTTAAGCCAGTGTCAGCGCCCTGGTGGAACCTCATGTACCCCACCAGTGTGATTGCATAAACCTTTCCCTTTCCCTGCATGAGCCAAATCCTACAGTTAACTGCCTTTTCTGGCATTCTGTAAGGAAACGGACCTCCTTCCCTTTGTGTGAGTGTATGAGAGAGCTTGTAACACACTAAGTGTGGACACTTAAAACCCCAAAAGGGTGTATTTCCCAACAACACACTTAACAGCCCAAAACCACATGTGACAAGCTTGGAACTGATTATACTCTCATTGAACATAAGGGGAGTTTTGTCCAAAATGGTGAAAGATGTTGTATAGTATAAAGCTATATAAGAATTAAAAATACACATAGGCACTGTTAGCATGCTGTTGGAATATACAGTTAAGTACTGGAAGGCCCGAGTTGTAGGAATTTAAACCATAATTCTCATTGATGTATAGAATAATATAATGAAATATTTGCATATCATTAACATTTCCAGGACCCACATTTTGGCCCATATGCAGCGCATGGTCATATCATATCAACTGTATGCATTAGTGCTATTTGTTTGACAAGTTATTTATTTATACAATAAACTGCTATTATGCAGACTCAATTAGGGAGTAATTGTAGTTCCACATGTACTATATATCTTTTTTAAAAGTAAGCTAAATATAATCCACACAGGGGTCAACACTGGAGTTTTTTAGGTTAGCAGTTTTTTGCCAGCATTTGCTAAAAGGTCTGTATCTAGAGGCTCAAAGTAAAATTCATCTACGCTTTTGAAAAAGATTGAAACTTGATATTAAAGTAAATTATTAGTCATTTGTTTTATTTTTGCCTTTGTGAAATGATTTCTTTGAGTATTACCATTTTGACTAAAGGACCTTAAAAAAGCCATCTTTAGTACTAAGCCTCACCAGCTGAGTAGAGTGCTTTGACAGTCCATTCTAATGCATTTTAACCAACTTATAAATCATTTTGTGAAAGCTAATGATTTATTACTGCTGTAATGAACTTCAGAGGCATCAATACATTAGTATCCACTTTGAAAAAAAGCCATTGTCAAATCCTATTGGAATGATGATCAGTTTACTATTGTTATTAATGACCCGAATCAGCTCTTTGGATCTATGAATAACCCAGTTAGATGACAGAGGTCTTCCATTCAGGCAAAAATCAATGCATATGTAAAATAAAAGTATTTGGTTTTCTAAGCCCTTTAACAATGTCTGTGTTTCTGCTGTCTTCAGAGATTCAGAAATATTTGCATATTCATCCAAATTGGGTATATTTAGTATTTTAAATGCTGGAAAACATTTTCAATTCAAACTCAGGGCACAGTTAGGGCTGAAGTGGTAACTCCTTTTTCCATGCCGATATTTCATTCCTCCATTTCAGAATTGCCTGTGACTTTCCACAGCTTTTTCGCTGGCATTCTGCTAATTCCATGCCCTTCGCTTTGCAACATCGGAATTATCAGAAACTGTCGGAATAATCTTGGAAAGTGTCGGAAGAAACGTTCCGCTACTTACGCACCGTGACCGCATGTCAGAAAGTGCCGGCAGAAGTAGCGGAATGAAAGTAGCGGAATGAATGTCTGTCGCACCGTGCCACTCATTGCGGAAGAGCTATTTCTGTCAGAAACCGCTACCGTGGCAGCTTGCCATTTCAGCCTTAGACACAATCCTCCAAATATTGAAGTCAATGGCAAAACTCCTATTGATTTTAATGGTGGAGGATTGTCCTGTAAGTCTGTCTCAAACTTTTCCATAGTGCTTAGTATCACTATCATGTTCAAGCATATCCCAGGTGAGTTAAAAATGCATGAGGAGGTCTTTTGTCGAGTTCATGGAGTTTTTAACTTTCCTCTTTCCTGGCTAAAGAAAACCCAGCAAAGGGAATTTGTTTTCCATAGATCATTTTGTTATTTCACTTGCCCTTCCTTAATGTTACCAAATTATTTTTATTATTCTTTCTTTTGAAAGTCACAAATAGACCTCGATGACTTGACCAAAATAGTAATTACCATGTTAGGTAAAATCCAATGTTCAGAAATGTCAGACATTTGACCTGTCAGGCTTTTAAAATTGACCTTGTTGCTTCTTTCCATTCATTAAATGACAGCCTTTGCTCCCCTGTCATAAAAGATAAATGTAGATTCACACAATCTTTGTTTAAGAGAAGATTTATTGTTTACATTAATGTAGATTACTTAAACATACCAATTATATATCATGTCAATCAAGAGTTCCTAGAGCTTAGTTTCCTTATTCCCATAATTATTATTTCTGATTCATAGCACTCCAAAGATAACTAGAAGATGTTCTGAGGTTCATTCCCAGTTATGCAAAATTCACACACACATCCATCTCAAATTGTTTTTAAACCTGTGTCTTCAAGGAAGAAGGTTAATAAAACATTCTTCTATGCAGCCTAGGAGTGCTATCTCTGGAAGCAAGCAAAAGCATTCATGTTACCTCTGAGACTCGCAAAGCAACATTTTTAACACTTGCAATTTAAAAACAACAAATGTTATTGAACAAAAATAAAAGTTGTTCATGCTCAGCATTTTGGTCTTCAATCCCCTCAAGGAGATGATGGTTGGCAAGCAACTGCAGATCAAAGTACTGGCGTTGGAACAACTTATAAATTGTGCTTTTTGTTGTTTGGAGGTTTTGAAATGAAAATATATTGTTTTAAATTGCCTGTTTAATGTTCCAGCAGGAACCTACCTCTGTACAGAATTGAAAGGTAGTTCCAGTGTAGTAACAGTAATCTGGTAAGGGAGATGGTATGGGTCCATCCTTTTTACACCAAAGGAATCTCCAACTGTACCCTTTCAAACTGTAGGAACCTTTCAGCCTTCACCACCTCACCGCACTTCCTGGGATGTCTGAGAGGGGAGTTTTCATTCACTGAAGTCATGAAAAATCTTCCACTGATTTTAGTGAGGCCAAAATTTCACTTGCTGTATCTATAACTGGCACTTTTCTTCCAGAAATCCCCATTCGTGCAAGTGTTTTTTGTTTTTTTTAATTTATTTAAAAATCTTAATACCACGTCCCTCCTGACACAGCAGATCGGGGCAGCTTACAACAACAAATAAACATTAAAACATATTTTTAAAGCCTCATAGCAAAGAGGATTAAAAAATCCCCCCCAACCCACTCCCCCCACCCTTCAAGCATCTCCCCAGCCAAACGCCTGGCGGAACAGCCAGGTCTTACAACTACATCAAAAGGAGGACCTCCACCTGGAGGAAGTTCCACAGTCTCGGTGCAGCCACTGAGAATGCCCTCCCATTGTGGCCCCCTGGAAGACTCAGGGGACCTCGAGATGGGCACCTCTGCTCTGGATGACCGCAGAGGCCAATCCAGAACCCGGGGTGTGTGTGATGCAGTCCCGCAGATAGGTAGGGCCTGAACCGTCATCATGGGTAGCCCCATGTAGAGCGCGTTACCATAGTCCAGCCTTGAGGTGATGAAAGCATGGATGACAGTGGCTAGGTCAGAGTCCGAAACATACGTCCAAAGCCATCGCACCAGATATAATTGGCGAAAAGCACTCCTTGCCAGAGCCTCCACCTGAACATCCAGATGGAGTTGCGAATCAAGGAGCACCCCCAAACTCCACACCTGGGAGACCAGTAGAGGACAAACCCCATCAATAATGGGGGCTGTCACCTCCACCACTTTACCCACCAGCATCACCTCCATCTTGTCAGGATTTAACCTCTGCCAGTTAGTCCTCATCTAGTCCCCCACAGCTGCCAAACACCAAGTAAGCACTGAGACTGCCGGGACTGGGTCAGATGAAAAAGAGACGTAAAGCTGGGTGTCATCAACATACTGGTGAAACCACATACCTCACTGAGCGGCTGCATGTACACATTGAACGGGAGAGGGGAGAAGACAGAACCCTGCGGGACTCAACACAAGAGGTCTCAGTATGATGAAAAATGATCCCCCAGCACCACTTGCTGTCTTCTTCCGGCCAGAGAAGAGTGGACCCATTCAAGAACCGTCCCGCCCACCCCTGCACAATCCTGCAGGCACGTCACCAACATCTCATGGTCAACAATATCAAATGCAGCAGACAGATCTAATAGAATCAACAGGGTCAAATGACCCTGATCCAATTCCCGGCGAAGGTCATCGACCAATGCCACAAGTGCAGTCACAGTGCCATAGCCCAGACAAAATCCAGACTGCGAAGGATCAAGAAAACCGATACGATCCAGATGCTCCTGTAGCTGCCAAGCCACTATCCATTCAATAACCATCCCTAAAAGGGAAGGTTAGAGACAGGCCAATAGCTGGCGAGGGAGTCAACATCAAGCAATGGTTTTTTGAGCAGAGGCCACACCACCGCCTCTTTGAGATGGCCCAGCACTCTGTCCTCCTTAAGGGAGGCATTGACCGCCCCAGTGTCTCCCAGCAGGCCTTACCAGCCAGGACGGGCATGGGTCTAGTTCACAAGAGATGGTCCTGACTGCCCCCCAAAACATCCCCACATCGGTGGGTGTCACCAACTGAAATTGATCCCACAAACTCGGACAAGATGAGGCTTCCATAACCTCCAGTTTCCCTAATGTAATAAGTGCGGCGTCGAAGTTGTGGTGAATACGAGCGATTTTGTCCACAAACTAATCTACAAACATATCCACAAACATGTCACAGTGAGCTCTAGATTACTCCACTCCCAGCTGGAGGGAGGCCAGACTGACCAGCCCCCACACCACTTGGAAAAGCTCCGCTGGACAGGATTTTGAGGATGCTATGAGGTTAGCCCATAGGATTTTGAGGATGCTATGAGGTTTTGCTGCCCACACAGCCATGGCATAGGCTCGTAAACTAGCTCTATGATGCAATCTGTCAGCTTCAGCGCGCGAAAGATGCCACTGTCACTCCAACCGCCACCCATCTCGCTTCAGCAACCAA
The DNA here is from genome assembly GCA_003113815.1 of Sphenodon punctatus. Taxonomy (NCBI): domain Eukaryota; kingdom Metazoa; phylum Chordata; class Lepidosauria; order Sphenodontia; family Sphenodontidae; genus Sphenodon; species Sphenodon punctatus. The sequence continues at coordinate 309,900 of QEPC01012005.1, read as the reverse complement.
AGTTCCTCAGAAAACCAAGGAGGCCTCTGGTGCCACTGCCTGGGAAGTGGACACCTAGGAGCCATCTGATCAGTGGCCTCTGTCAACAGAGTATTCCATAAAACGACGCGGTCATCAATGAGACAGCCGTAAAGGTCAGAGGGGATCTCACCCAGAGCATTCCGGAACCACTCCGCTTCCATCAGTCTCTGGGGGCCAACCATTCGAACTGGTTCTGCACCCTTCTGGGGGCAGACATGCGCCAGGAGAGAGACCTGCAGGAGGAAATGATCCATCCATGTCAAGGGCACAGCTGATTTCTCCCCCAATAACGGGGCCCCCACCTCAAGGCCAGTACAAAACATAAGTTCTAAGGTATGTCTCCCCTGATGCATCAGGCCGATAACCATCTGGGACAGGCCCATGGTTGCCATGGCAGCCATGAACTCATAATCTGCTCCCCCAAGGCCAGCATCAGTGTGAATATTGAAGCCCCCCAAGACTAATGTCTTTGAGGACCAAAATACCACCCCCAATACCAGCTCTGCTAGGGCATGTGAGGAGGCTGCTGTACAGGTAGGTTCATGGTAATGGTATACAAGCAGCATTCCCAATCTGTCACCTGCCAAATCGATCACAAGATGGAGACCCTCAATACCTGATATTGATTGCACCGGATACCTCAAAACAGACCACGACTCCTAAAAATCATGTATTCCCCCTCCCCCCATCCCTCTGACTGTGGCTGATGCTGCATGGAATACCCGGCCGGAACAAGGTCAGCCAAAATAGACCCTGGTTCAGTGTCCAGACAGGTTTCTGTGATACATACGAGGTTGGCTGCGTGGCCCACGATCAATTCCTGGACAGCTGTTGCCTTATTAACCACCAACCTCACATTCAACAGCATCAAAGTAAGGCCAGGGGCCCTCTGATCATGAACCACCTGACCAATTGCTCGGGGGGTAGTGAGCGAGACAGATACCAAGCACCTATCCTGTCTCACTGATCTAACATCCCCCCAGTAGGGCCCATATTTCTCCCATCCTATCATGACCACATTGGCCGTGCCCCTCCCCCTCCTGGCCAACCCTGGCTCCTGTCCAGCTGCCCCGCCCTAGAATCAGGGAGATCCCCACACCCATCCCCTCCATGCCTTCCACTCCCATTGGATGGTTTGCAAACAAACCCCCCTAGAGCCTATCTCGTCCTGTCACATCAGAAGAAACAGCCCCCACAACCCAGTCCCTCTCCCTTATTCTCTCATAAAAAATAGAGAACACACCCTATCACCCCCCTAATCCCACAACCACCCCCAACACATAGAAATACAAAAATAACCCCCCTCAAACCACCTCTCACCAGTCACCACACTAAAATGCCCACCAGCTAAAATGCCCCAATCTCCCACAATCTAATATGGCCTCTTGCCCAGGCCCCACCAAGGACCACACCCAAGGACCCTTTGGTACGGCCCTTAGGCATGTGGCTTGTGGCACTGCCGGCAGGCACACCGCTTTTCAGCCCCTGTTAGGGTCCAGCCCTATATATTATATGATAACACTAGATGGACAGTTAATGTGCTGGCATAAAATAAGTGAGGATCATAATCCTGTATAAAGAGGGGACGGTGGGGAAGTAGTTTTAAATTAAAACTGGGGGGAATATTCATATCTTCATGGTGGTAGAAGAACCAGGCTCGGAAAACTAAGGAAATGCCTTTAGAAAAAAATATTTCTAAAATTGATAAACATTCAGAATTTATTTGAAATAATAGGGTTTTCCTTCTCTATTACAATATTTACAAAATACAACATTTTTACTGCTGAAAACTTCAAAGGCAATCTCTCTAAACAAGATGGCATGCGGCATTCAAAATAATGTAACCACTTACAATTGAATGTAAATATTTAAATTGGAGAAAATTTAAAATTAGTGGGGGTATCAGATGGCACATCAAATTCATACCATTGGGATCATGACTTTTCCATGTCTCTAAAGCTTTTCCTCAATGATTCCAGCCTCAGGTTTGTCATGCATAGCAAATGACAAGATAATGTAACTCCAAGGGAATGAAAAGTAGAAAAATCTTTGACGTCCTGGGAGTGAAAGCACAGCTCAGCTCCTTCATCAATATGCAGTTTGCGAGACTTCCCTTCTTAAATATGTCATGTAGAGTGTGATCAAATTTGGCAACTGTTCACAAGTTAGTTAGCCAGTGCTACCATTTTCAGGATATTGTGAAAAACAACCTGAAGCTATGTGACATGTACACAAAACACTGAGGAACGTTTGTGGTAGACCAATCAAGAACAACATTCAGTAATGCCATATGAATTGGGCAAATTGACAGACTCTAGCAAATCTGATGTAGCTTATTCCTGTGATCATGTTGCAGTTTTCAAGTAGCTCCATTCACAACACATGTTCTGTGTAAGTCTATGTAAATTAAATGATGGACCTGCAAGTATCAAAACAATCAAGTCTGATTCTGATTTTATACTGGTTTTACAGTTTTATGTTTTTTCATCAGAATCACTTCTGTTTTATACCAATGCCAGTGAGATGAGAATGGCCCAAACCCAAATAAAACTATTAAAGCGTAGTAGATTTTTCAGTATATGATACATATTACACATGCTATGTTCACTTTTAAAAACAAAACAAAAAACAACGCCATTTGACAGCTACCCTGTAGCACACACAATAGGATATATGTGTGGTATTTCTAATGCTCACTGGGGATCAGGGAGGGGGGGGCTTCACAGCATGGCATGATGTGCGGCCGCACAGCCCCGCCCCCCTGCGCTCCCCCAGCCATCCGCCCTTTGGGAGACGGGTGGGTGCAGCGGCCAATTTGGCCGCTGCGCCCGATCCCGTCCCGTGGTTGGGACTGGATTCCCAGACGGGGCTGGTGGCTGGACGTTCAGCGTGGCCATTGCCATCCCCATCCCGGATCGTGGCCAATCTAACAACAATTCCGGAGATGAGGCCGGCCTCACCTCCAGAATCGTAGTTATTTTGATTCCCACCAGGTATTCACCATGGTGAACATCTGGTGGAAATCCTTTAGACGTTACGGGACAAACGGCCACCCCAGGGGATTCAGTGTGGTTGACCGTGGTCTCGTAACGTCTGAAATTACCCTAGGACACACAATGTGCAAGATCTGTCCTATGCCTCCATGAAGCCCAGAAAGAGGGAGGTCTATGCTGATTACAGGCTATTTTGTGTTTGCCTGATCAGTGGCAGTGTCATGATCTCTTAGACAGTTCTGGGGGCCTAGCTCAGACTATGGCAGTCTAAGTTAATAACTTCTCCTTGGCCGTCTTCACTTCAGCCCCTTCCAGTCATTCACTGTCCATGAAGATGTTCCTGAAAACAATGAAGCTGAGAACCTTTGAGAAGTTTATTCATAGGCTTGTCCACACCACAAAGATGTTAAGATACTGGTTCCCAAACTTTTGCCCTCGAGAGTTCATTTTAAGATTTAAATTTATTTCTTTATTTTATTTATTAAAATTTGTATGCCGCCCTCTCCTGCTAAAAGCATCTCAGGGCGACTAACAACATATTAAAACAATTTAAAAGAACTATAAATTATAAATTAAAACAACAGTATTCCAATTAAAACATCATTAAAACATAATGCCAAATAATACCCCACCCACCCCCTAACCCAACCCACCCACCCCCTCTTCCTCAAAAAAAGCAGGGCGGAACAGCCAGGTCTTACATTGTCTACAGAAAGAGGGGAGGCTGTGCGGACCTCCAACGGGAGGGAGTTCCACAACTGCGGTGCAGAGAACGCCCTTCACGAGGTCAATACCTGAGAAACCCAGGGGACCTTGAGGAGGGCGCCCCCGGCTGACCGCAGGGGCCGATCCAGGATCCAGAGGGTGAGGCGGTCCTGCAGGTAGGCTGGGCCCAGATCATTTAGGGCTTAAAAGGTCAGCACCACCACCTTGAATTGGACCTGGAAGGCTATAAGCAGCCAGTGCAGAGACTGAAGCACTGGTGTGATATGCTTGTGTCGGCCCATCCCCGTTAGGAGATGAGCCGCCGCATTCTGCACCAGCTGCAGCCTCCGAACCAGCATCAAGGGTAACTCCACATAGAGTGCGTTACAGTAGTCCAGTCTTGAGGTAATAAAAGCATGGACGATCGTGGCTAGGTCAGAGTCCAAGACATACGGCCAAAGCCAATGCACCAGATGTAGTTGGCGAAATGCCCCTTTCCCCACAGCCACCACCTGGACATCCATGCGGAGCTGCGGGTCCAGGAGCATCCCCAGACTCCGGACCTGAGATACCAGGGCAGGACGGACTCCATAAATGATGGGGGCCACCACCCCCCTGGCATTCCTCACGACCATCACCTCCGTATTGTCGGGATATAACTTTAGACGGCTCACCTTCATCCAATCCCCCACATTTGCCAAGCACCGGGTAAGCACTGAGACTGCCGGACCTGAGTCGGATGAAAAGGAGAGATAAAGCTGACTGTCATCATCATACTGATGACACCGTACACCAAACTCCCTAACAACCTCCCTCAAAGGCTGTTTGTACACATTGAACAAGAGAGAGGATAAGATGGAACCCTGCAGGACTCCACACGTGAGGCCCTGGGGAAAAGATGGAAAACTCACCCAGGACCCACACGCTGGACTCTCCCAGCCAGGAAGGAGCAGAACCACTCAAGAACAGTCCTGCCACTCCTTGCCCAGTTCTGCAGTTGAGTCAAGAGATCTAATAGAATCAACAAGGTCCACAAACAAATCACAGTGGGCATTCGATGACTCTAAATCCAGGCGGAGTGAGGCCAAACTGACCAGCCCCCTCACCACCTAGAAAAGCTCCGCCGGGCGGGACTTAGCAGATGCAATGAGGGTAGCAAAGAAAACTTTCATTACTGCCCGCACCTCCACGGCATAGGTACGTAACCAGACTCTGTGCCGCAATCAGTCAACTTCAGCATGCGAGTAACGCCACCGTTGCTCTAACCGGCGCACTTCCTGCTTCATCCACCGCAGCTCCTCCATATACTACGTGGACCTGCATTGTCAGCAGTTCAGGAGCAGTTGCCTGGAGGCCACCCAGTCGATGGCCTCCGCCAATACGGAGTTCCACGAGGTCATCGAGTGAGCAGCCATCAAGATCAGAGGGTATATCCCCTGAAGCAGTCTGGAACCTTCTGGGTTCCATAAGCCGTTGTGGGTGACCCATCCTAACTGGTTCTGCACCCTCCCAGGGGGTTGACATGAGCTCTGTGACGCAGAGAACAACAAAGGGTGAAAATAAACATGCAGCTGGCATGCTGGCTAGTAGGCTATATGCTCCAGGAGGGGGTGGGGGCGGGCCTTGTGGGGTCAGGTCAGCGCACAGATCAAACTTGCGCCTGACCGGACTGGCTAGTGAGCTTTCCCCTGTGCCCCACCCCCCAGCGGGGGCATGGAACAGATGCACGGCTGGGCAGCCCTGCCCACAGCACATTCCCAGTGCCCCACCCTGATAGGCAGCCATAGCAGTCAATCACAGCCAGCCATGGCTGCCAGCCATGGCGGCTTCAGATCCCTGGCAGGGGATGGGGCCGCAAACACATGCACTGACCCGTGTTGACCTCGCTGGGTGGCCCTTGGCCTGGGCTGAAGGCTTGGAATCATCTGGGGAACCACATCTGGACCAGCCACCTACCCAGGCCAGGGCAGCAGTGGGCACACATCTGGCAGCCCGGCACTAAACATGATGTGGAGTCTCTGACCCAGGCGGGAAATAGCATGCAAAGTATACCAATAACATCAGTATTGTGGCACCATCCACAGATGGTGCAGCCCCACTTAGGGTTCTGACCCATAGTTTGGGAACCTCAGTGCTGAGAATTTATATTAAAGTCAGCTACATGGGAGGAAGATACTTTCATAATAGGACTGGGTGTAAGGAAGCATTTCTTTGGATAGTACCATGGGAACAACTTCTGAAATGTATCAAACATGTGCCTGACCAGCCCAGCTGGAGTAGTAGTTATCTAAGCATAATAATATTGGTAGTAACCTGTTTGTATGGATAAAGTGTGAGCCAGAATATAGTCAGCTATCTCAGTATCCCATTGCTGAGGAATGTCTGTGGTGCAAGGAGGGAGAAATGTGTGACTTATTTTTATTAATGAAGTAGGCAGGTATCACTAAAAACACAGCAGATCTGTTAAGGTTACACTTCAGTAATTCATTCAGAAATTCAGCTTTTTAAGATAGTTAAACTTATTTTCTGAGCAAAAAGATATCATTGTTACATAATAATTTCTAGTTTACAACTGGATTTTAAATTATTTTAGATTCAGTAATTGTTAAGAGTGACTAGCAAATTCTCAAAAGTTATTTGTACTTTCTTTAAAACCAAACCCACTTTCCAAATTCTAAAAACAGTCATATTTTACTCTGAGTTTATTAGTTTTCACCGCTCTGTGTTCAGGCGGGTGTGCGGCGGGGAGGGCAGTCGTGTATACGGCTGCCAGTGGTTGGGGGTATGGGTGTGCGCCTGTGTAAACACCACGGGCGGTGGGTGTTTGTGCGTGCGTGCTCCCACGGAGCCCACGGAGCCCTCCGACAGAATGGATGATGCTCCATGAGTGGAGGTAGGTGGAGGTGGGTAGGTGTCCGTGTAAACGGGCACGCACCCACCTACACCCACCACGCCAAAACACACCTCCACCCACGCACCCCCGTCCATGTATTAACAGCTATAGTGTCAAAGGTGCTTATGGTATCAAAATTAATTTAATTTTAACTTCTTTTATTTTTAAAAGAAGTTATATAGTTAAAAACATAGGGCTTGATCTTATTTTTCTGCATATGTATTAAGTCCCAAAATAATTGTGAATTTTGCAGATCAAGGGATTATTATTATTATTATTATTATTATTATTATTATTATAAGCATTTAGACAGCGCCAGTAATGTACCTGGTGCTTTACAGAGAACAAGATAGACATGGTCCCTGCCCGAGAGCTCACAATCTAAAGAAGACGGGAAGGGGAGACAGGGAAGGGGGAACAGAGGGAGAGACGAGGGATGCCACATTCACGAGGATGCGAGAGCTCATGTACACGTTCTTGGCTTGGTTTCATTAAGTTGGGAGTTTGCAGATAACAGGTGGGGAATAAACCTGGGGGGTGGGATGCTTAGCAGGAGTTAGGAAGGGCAGAGCGGAAGAGGTGGGTTTTGAGGAGGGATTTGAAGGCAGCGAGGGAGAAGGGACGAAGGCAGTTGGAGGAGCAGGGAAGGCGTATTTATTATATTATATTATATTATATTATATTATATTATATTATATTAGACACCCTAGGAAAGTATGTTTTACTACATTTCTTCAGTATATTGCTGCATTTCTCCTTGGTAGTTTAGGCGATGATCCTCAAAGCACTCTGCTGGTGACAGGCCAGTCAGTTCAGTGAGGCTTGCATAGACTGAGAATTTGGCGGGAGTGGGGGGCGGAAGGAGGAAATTATTGGTCTATTACCATCTAAATGAAATGCAAACATTTTCCTGAAGTTAACCACAAAGGTTAAAAGAAATTTCTAGATATATATTTTTATTCTAAATTGCTTTTATTCACTTGTCTTCATAAAATACAAAACAAATGAGTCAGATTTTTTTATTAAGATAGTCACAAGTATAGCAATAGAAGTATCATTTGTTGAAATGACTGTCAGTTGAAATGCAGTAGATTTGCTTTTATAATGCAATGAAAGAAGGCACTTGGCTGTCCTCATTTTATTTAATTGCAAAAAGACATACTGTAGAAGACCTCTTTTTGCCATCATGTTCATGAGGTGTTCTGGGGTTGTTGTTTTTCTTCCAATGATTAAGTGGAAGACACTTAAAATAGCAATTTCATTTACTGTAAATTACAATATGCATGAATATCTAGCCAGCATGAGAGGTCTTGAGCATCTTTCCTTCCTGAGAGGGTGTGTTGAATCTTGAAAATGAAGACACAAAAGATAATTAAAAGGAGCGTGACCCAACTTGTACATTACTCATATCCTCCCATTCACAAGCACAGTTTAAACAAAATGTAATGTTAACTGTAAAAGTTAACTTTGTTCGGTTTATTTCATTTTCTTTCCACATGCTTCTAATTCCTTTGCTCCACCAGTCAGTCACTCATCTTTCATCAGCCCTTCATCAGTTATTGAAAGCAAGATTTTATAAACATTGAATCTTGAGATCTGTGCATGAAACTTGGATATACAAAGCATCAAAACTGAACATGCAGATTGTTTAGGTAAGCCTGTTGCCAGTAACATGCTTAGCTAGCCATTGACTTTGAATACTGAAATGCAGTCGCAGGGTGAAAACAAGTGAAACGGGTCACCCTGATCCTCTTGGCGCCCCAGGGAGGGCCACTGCAGTTGCCTCACTTTGAGCCAGCAAGGATAGAATCTGGACAGGGGGCTGCAATCACAAGTCCCACCATGCCATGAGTCAGCTGAGGAGCCATTCACATGGGACAAGACTCTCAGACTCTAGTTGCCCAGAAGGATCGGGTCCTGGCAGCAGCTGCTGCCAAACAACTGATGGGGGAAAGGGGGGCCAAAGGAGCATGCTCACCTGGCCCACCAAACAGCTGATCAGGGAGACAGAGGAGTGTGCTCACTTGGCCTGCCAAACAGCTGATCTGGAGGCTCCCAAGGAGCATGATTAGCTGGCCACCAAGCAGCTGATCAGGGGGTGGGTGAGTGTGCTCCTCTGCCCCCCCCCATCAGTTGTTTGGCATGGGTGAGTAATAGTATGCTTCTGCAGGCCCCTTCAATCAGATGTTTGGCAGCTTGGGGACCGCACTCCTTCGGGCCTGATCCTCAGACCTTGCCTCATGGCTGGGCTGGACAAAACCTTACAGACGACAGGAAACATGTTAGCTCGGATTAGCCTAGCCATGTTGCCAACCTTCTCCGGACAAGATGTCTGGTAGCGTTCACCCACCAGCCTCAAGCCTGAAGTGGGTGACCATCTGACAGTCACTGAACTGACTAGCAGATGACTTGCAGGCTACTGTGGGCTACTGACTCATTTGTTTTCACCTGCCATGTGAAAATGTAAGACCTGCCATGCTGGGTCAGATTAATAGTCCATCTAACCCGATATCTTGTCTCTGACAGTGGGCAGTATCCAATGTTTCAGTACACAATAAACAGGATGTTCATGAAGTGTTCCCATCTCATTTACTTCCAGCTTCTGACAGTTATGTATAAAACATGTAGCTGCATCACCTACCTTCCATGGAAATATGCAGGGTCAGCCTTAGAATTTGTGGGGGCCAGGGTGTAGATAAAATGCAGGGCCCCTGATGGCCCCTTCCCCTCAGAGGCACCCTCTGCAAAGCCCTAGGGTCATGTTTGGGGCCCTGCTGGGAAGGAGTGGATCCCCCACATGCTGCTCTCATGAAAATGAGGGCAACAGTGGAGCTTCCAAAAGTAGAGAAAAGAGAAGGGACCAGTGTGGTTGCCCTGGGTCGCTGTCAAATGTGGGCACTGGACAGATGCAGCCATGGTTCAGGATAGCCACACACCAGAGCAGAGAATGAAATCTGAGTTTGTGGTCAATTCGTGGGTTCAAATCTAATTCCAGTAGGCAGTCGGAGAGAATGGGTAGGTGTACTGGGGCCAGTGGTGGTAGGATCCTGTGGGCCATGGGCTGGAGTGGGTGGAAGAACCAGGGGGTGCAGTTCAGGAATCCAGGAGCTGAAGCAAGACGCAGGAACAGAGGCTGAAGTGCGGGACTAAGGATCTGGAGGAGATGCAGAAGCAGAGGCTGAAGTGGGAACTTAGGAGCTGAAGCAAGACTCAGGAGCAGAGGCCAAAGCAGGGGACTTATATTCAAGTCCATTCATTTTAAAATTAATTTTTAAGCCAATATTTAATGTTTTAATTAATTTTAAAGACAATATTCAAGTCCATTAATTTTTTAAGATTGCTTTCTCTTTTTTTTAAAAAAAAATGTGTTTTTAGCCCAGCCTCATAGTTAACTAATAGACAACCTTGAATTTGCATATATATACAAATTTAATGCAATTTTTTTCCTGCATTGTTCCTATTTCCACGTGTGCGGATGGGGGATAGCAGAATACACAAGTCCCCATCCATAGCTAGCATTTACTCTGTCACTTGCCAAAAGAGTTATAACAGTTATAACATTTCACTTCCCAAATTGTTGGTTGCTGTTGGGCAAAAATGCAAGCAGGGTTTTGAAAGTGGAATGAAAAAGGAATTGTCTTCAGATAAACAAAATACAAATTTATTTTGAATATATGTGTAATAACAAAGAGAGTGCTTTAGCATGCGAAGAGATATGGAAAATAATGAACTCCCAAAACTGTCCTCATTGTGATCATCTTCATTTGGCCGCAGGTGTTTTCTGTGGTAACTGATGCAGGTTTGTCCTTTCTCAGAGTTTACCTCTGCCTTCATTTATAAATATTTTTGTTATGGTAATCTCCACTCTGTCACTCATTGATGGAGCGAGGTTTCTCTCTCTCTCTCTCTCCTCCCTCTCCCCCCTTGTTTACCAGGGTGGAAGAGAGTGAGTCAGGGACACAAGGAGGCTTTGGGTGCATCTGTCAGCCGCTGGAAAAACCCTAGTTGCTCCGAGACCAGCTGGGGGTTTAGTAGCTGAGCCAAAGAGCTGCAGCTTGGCTTTCCTACTGTCAGAGCTGCAGTCACTCTCATGGGACATGGAGGGAGCCATGGGGTTTTAAAAGCCCAGCCCAGAGTGGGAATTAGTGTGCTTCACAGGCGGCGGAGCAGGAGGCAACCAATCCACCTACCCTTTGGACTGGTCTGTATTTTTTTGAATCGCCTTGATTAAGGTTGGAAAGGAATTTTCTCCTTATCTCAGATTGGAATGGAGAGGTTTAGGAGGTTTGGAGGAGACTTTTTGGCCTTTCCTGCGGTGCCTACACCAGTTGTATTGCTGTTTTTGGCAACCATCATGGCACATCCAAGCTGGCTGGTGTTTTAGTTGTAGCATCCTCAGTAGGTCAAGTGCATAATTCCGATTCGTAATGTGATGGTCCATGATAGCATTAATTCTCATCCCATTGAGATGAGGTAAAGGGGTGGCCTTGCAAACTCAAATGGTTCCTTAGCATTTGACCCCTGGATGGGGCACTGTGTAACATTTTTACTTAGTCTGGGTGGCCTTAATAATGGTGGGGCACGCTTCCTCCTCCCTTCCTTGCCTATAGGGGCAGGAGGTGGTCTGCAGGAAAGTATACACGTTTGGCCAGTGGAGGGGGGAAGCTCCAACTTCCCCCCTCCCTGTTGTTCTGTCCTGGGCTCAGGTTTATTTGTTTGAGTTCCCCAGGTGAGTTCACTAGGAGCTATGCCCTGCATGCACTGGAGCCTTATTTATTGACTGGATACCTGTGTTTGTTAATAAAGGGTGCTGCCTAGTTTAATCCCAATAAATCATGTCTGTCTCTCATATTGCTGGTGGGGGTACAGTCTGTTGTTTCTTTAAGGATACCAATAACTTCTCACAAATGCAGACCTAGAATTATTATTTTTTCAATCTTACATTTAAAAAATAGTAAAGAAGCTTTTCTAATATTTTTCAGTGATGAGTACTTAGTCCATAGGTTCCCAAACTATGTGTCAGGACCCCAAGTATGGCTCATGACATCTGTGGATGGGGACGCAGTCCTGATTGCTGTATTTGGCGTGACTTTGCTGTTGCTGGGGTCATGGGATCAAAATGGAGTCACGCAAGCAGAACATTGGGGAGCTCCTGTCAAACCCCTATATATTTGTTCTTTTTATTCATCTGAGACTGCTGTGTGTCCATCCCTTCTCCATACAATATAAAAGAAAATAAATTGGGATTTTTCTGTTTCAGAAAGACATTGATGGGATTTGCATGTTGTGAACACAAACTTATGCTGGGAATATTAAATAGATTTTAGAGACAAAATTGTAAATAATACAATGCAGGAGAATGATGGATGTATTAGCATATCATTAATCCACTTATTTTTCCCAGAACCAAGCATATTTTTCATAACTTACAAGAAGTGTCTTGCCTTGTAATAACACAAACGTTTCAAATTGACAAAAACCACAATATTTGACTATGGCATTGGGTTTCTAGTTAATAGGTTTGCATTGCTTGGAAAATTCTGACAATATAGTTATTAATATCTGTAAAGAGTATGACACGATAACAAGATCATATTTATGAAAAACAGTGTCTTGCCAGTAACCCATTTTGGAGGCCCAAACATTTAATCTTATATTAAAAACATTCCATAGACTCAGGATGTTTACAGCACTGCAGCTTAGGAGCTGATAGATAAAATATCTTTTGACTCCAAATCAGCAAAGACACCCAGGTCATAATTATGAGTCACAATTACTTAACCATCATTTTGTGATTTTATAATTAATGAAAAATAGAGCTAATTGTGAAAATGCATTCAATTTCTGTCTGCGTGATGTTCTCTGTAAATCGCGTGTCTGGAGACGGTAGTATACTAACAAGTACTACTTTATTATAACTGTATTACACCCAAATCCATTTGTAGGAGCTCCTTATCCTCTCAACATGGCTGCTCCTTCTGCTTGCCTCCCTCTCTCAGGCCCCGCCCCTTCTTCTATCTCTATGGTTGCTCCTCCGGTCCTCTCTTAAAGGAGCCTTACCCTCACATCTCCCCCCTCCCTTTTTTTTATACTAACATACCAGAACAAAACAAACAAACAAAAAAACACAACACACCATAACGAAATAACAGTCCTGCATCATTTCAGCAGTCTTGATTCAGTCTCCGTGGTCTTTTGCGCACTCTTATAGATCTACGTAGGATATGTTCACCCTGTGACTGACTTTGTACCTGACTTTCTGGCATTCACAACTCCCTTTGTTCAAATTGTGCCGGTCCTGTATTAGTTTGTGCAGGTTGCAATGTTTCAGGTTTATACTCCTCATTGCGTCCCGCAATGAGTTGAAGATGCCGTCTGTTCCTTCGGTATGATTGACCATCAGCTGTTTTTACAAGATATGACTGTGGAGCTTGTTCTTTTATGACTGTAGCTTTCTGTGTCCATGCTGCGCCATCATAAATGAGTACCTGGTCATTTGGCTACAGTGTTGTCCATTCTCTGGAGTCCTTGTCATAATAAGCCTTTTGCTTTAGTTTCATACATTCTTTCTGTAAGTGTACCTCAGATTGTCCATCTCGCTCACTCGCAAAATATTTCACTACTTTGGATGCCTCCAGTGGATTTTGGCAGGTGCCTCTCACGAAACGCAGTACACGCTTATGCACTTTTAACACACCGTTTGGGAGATATTGTTTTTTGAGATTACCATTTTGTTTGAAGTCCTCTCCTGAAGTGTTTCATAGGAAAATGCAGCAAATCTTTGAGGGCATAGAGGCTACAAAAGTGTATATTGATGATATTCTTATCTGGGGAAAGACCCTGGAAGAACACAATCAGAGACTGCAGAGAGTACTGGAAAGGGCTAGGGATGCTGACCTCAAGTTAAACAAACAGAAATGCAAATTTAGAATGCAGGAGATAACATACCTGGGGGAGAGGTTAACAGATCACAGAGTCCATGTGAATGCCGTGATGAAAGTAGTGAAATATTTTGCCCCTGCCAACTCACCCAGAATTTCTTACCTAGTGGGGATTGGAAAGTGCTCTCTTTTGACATATTCATTTAACTGTTTGGGATCTAAACAGAGACGAAGAGAGCCAGCCTTCTTTTCTACTATCACCAAAGAGTGAACCCACTCAGTAGGCGCTTCAACCTTTTCTATAATTTGTAGGTCAACCAATTTATCCAGTTCACTTTTAAGTTTTTTTCGCAATGCTAATGGAACATTTCTAGGAGCACGTATCATTGGTCTATTAGGTATAGTTAATTCTGTATTATATTCCATGTTCAGTTTTCCTATTCCCTCAAAAACATCAGTAAAGTGATCTTCCATGTTACCATTTGCTTGCTCCCCAATGGAATACATTTTTTTTTATTAAACCCAATGCTTCACATGTTTGAAGACCCAATATAGGTGGCTCATCATCCTCAGATACAGTGACAAACAATGATTTTGGGGTCTTATTATCCCACTTAACTTCAAGTTCACAGGTACCAACAGAATTTATTATTCTCCCCCCATATGCTCTCAATTTTACTTTTCTTTTGTCCCTATAGCTGGGTGCTCTCTGTAACCAAGCTATTACCTTTTCATTGATCACATTTGTTTGTGCTCCAGTGTCCAGTTTGAAAGTCACCATACTGTCATTTGTCTCCAAAGTAATATTCCAATCCTTTGGAGATACTGGTTTCTGTAAGACATTAACGTAGAACTCCTCCTCACTGGAGGCAGAACCTCTTTCTTCCTGCAACACTGTGTGCACACTCTGTAGTTTCTTTCTTGCAGTCTCCTCTTGTCTGCAAACTCTAGAAAAATGTCCTATCTTTTTGCACCTGTTCAAGTTTTCCCATAGGCCCTGCATTGTTGTGGTGCATGCACGCTACCACATTGTCTGCAGCTTTTTGCTTGCTGTTCCATTTGTTCAAACTTAGACTTTGGCCAGGATTCTTTCTGCACTCTGCTGTGGCTTCCTGAGGCCACAATCTTGTCCACCGACTCAGCACAGCTCTTTCCCTCCACCAAGTCCACTCCCTGCTGTGTGAGTTCAGCAGCTTGGCATACTTCAATTGCTTTTCCCAAGGTGAGATCTTTAATTTCTAGCAATCTGCCTCTGGGTGACTTCAGACGTTACGGGCTGACGGGTCACCACAGTGGATTCCCGGTGGGGGTGAAGTCACCAACCACCCCCTGGGGCCAAAAAAAGCCCCGGACAGACGTGACGGGGCCTGGACCACGGATGGGAATCAAGCCGCCAGATCACGGACCGGGGCAGTGCAACAGACGTTACACCAATTCCCAGCCGTGGCGAGCACACCCAGAATCCCCTGGGGAGGGGCGGGACACAGACATGGCCGCCTGAGGGCATACGAAGCGAAAAGGCACCAAAGGGAA
>QEPC01012005.1:266136-284951 GCA_003113815.1 Sphenodon punctatus | reverse complement strand
CAAAAAACTTAACAGTTTAAAAATAAACTTAAATGTACAAGAGTTTTCTTAAAATACACACAAAAACACAATTCAGTACCATTACAATTCAAAACACCTTCCATTCTATACATTGCAACAAAGCATAAACGCCAAAAAACATAGAAATTAATTCCCAATTAGAGCAATATTTAATATTTTATCATCAACATACATGTAATGTATGTACTAAATTCCTTACCATACAAACTTCATTTTTAGCAATAACTAAACTTGAATATTTTACAATTATGAAACTCATTTATCATAATTTGACAAGGAACAATTGTGTCAGAGTAATTTAAATCTGTTTCTGCATAACTTCATTGTGTACAACGAATTGTATAATGTCTACACTCACATTCTTTACTTCATTGTATGAACTTTACACAATTTGTATACATGTAAATAACAGACTTAAATTACTCTGACACAATTGTTCCTTGTCAAATTATGATGATAAATGAGGTGCTTTGGTTATTACACTAGACTTAACATCAGTCTAGTAAATTTATTAAAAACACACATACATTTTGCAAAGGAACAGAAGGCTCTTAGGTGCCTAAGTCCCACTAGTAGGCAGGTGTAACATGCCACTTGTGCTTTTAGACGTATCTTCGTAAGAGTAAATTTTTCTTTCCTTGGATGGAAAAGAAATTGAGTTCTTGTTGAAAAAAAAGAGAGAGCCATAATAGAGCATTCCAAGACACAAGTTAGTCCTCAGGGATATACTCTGGGAGTCTACTCGAACCAAATCTAATTTTCAACTATTTGAAAGAATGCCATGAAAAAAATGGTGAACATTTGTTTTCCACTGTCACAGAAGGTAGAAAAAAAGAGTTGGTAATTTCAGATGTTACGAGATCACAGGGTGATTTCAGACGTTACGAGATCACAGTGAACCACGGTGAATACCCACCTGTGGTCACTGTGCCTCGAATGTCTGTTTGACGCCTGCCAGATGTTCGCCATGGTCAAATACCCACACGGGGTCATTTTCAACCATGCTTCCCGGGCTCCCCGGGGGACTTTCCTGGGAAGCGTGGTGAAAGTGATCCCCGGCAGGGACCAAAAAAAAATCACGTCTGGTCGGGCGCCAAGGTTCGGGATCACCGGCGGGATCCTGGGCCGTGGTGAATTTGGCCAGATGCTGCAGCCGCATTGGCTCCGCCGCCCGCCCATCTCCCCAGAGGACAGGCGGCGGTGAGTGTGGAGGGGCGGGGCCATGCGGCTGCACGTTGCGCCGCGCGGCCCCGCCCCCTCCCAGATTCCCCGCCAGGATTCCCCAGCACGTCTGATACGGCGTGATGGGGTCATCCCGGTGGGGGATGGTTTGGTTGTTTTTGGTACGGGGCCAAGCGGCCCCGTAACGTCTGAAAACACCCACAGTCAACCACAGTGAACCGCAGTCAATCCCACGGCGGAGCCAAAGAGCCCTGAATGTCTGATCGGTGTTCGCCAGATGTTCACCACAGTCAATCACCAGTAGGGGTCAAACCCAACCACAGTTCTAGAGGTCAGGACGGGACCATCCCCAGAATGGTGGTCAAAGCGATTCCCACCGGGAAACCGCAAAAAGTAACGACAGAACGGCAACCACCAGGCGGAATCAAACAAAATGATCCCCAGCCATGGCGAAAGCACGCAGTATCACTGCCAGACAACAAGCAACACACAGACCGGGGAGGGAGATTTAAAGGGCACACAGCACCAGGGGAACGTGGCAGGATGGAGCGAGGTGGAAGGGAGAGGAGACTGGAGGGTGAGCGAGGAAGGGAGGAGGAAGAGGAGGGGGGTGGCAGAGCAGCAGCCGGGGCAGGCCGCCCCAGAGGGGACAACCGGCCAGGGGATGGAGGCACCCCAGAAATGGGTAAGTACAGCAAGGGAGGGCTGCACAGCAGCACAGGTGTGTGAAGTGGGGGCTCGGCAAGAGGGGGCAAGGAGGCAGGCTGTGGGTCTGAAGGAACAAGGCACCTAACACCCGCCCCCCCAGACCCGGAAATGGGCCCGGGAGCCAGAGCCCCCAGTGGAGACTGGCAGAGGGCAAGCAGAGGAGGAGGGGGAGCAGGAGGAGGAGGAGGAGGAACTGCAAGAGGAGGAGGAGGAGGGCACACGCGGGAGACGGTGGTACCAGCGAGGGGGGCAATGGGGGCATAAAGAGACCCCCCCAGGACTTATTATTTGGGTAAACAATTGTTATCCCAGGACTTCATCCGGATCTGGGGGTCCCTGGAGCACCAGGTGGAGCTAGCCATGAACAAACGCAACGAGCATGTGTTCACGGAGATAGTGCGGGACATGGAGGCAGCGGGGCACCACAGGACCGTGGCCCAGTGCCGTTCAAAGGTCAAGGAGCTAAAGAGGGGGTACATGGCGATAAAGGACAATAATCGGCAGTCCAGACACGGAGCACGAACTACCCCCTACTACGATGCCCTGGACCGCATCCTGCACCTCAAGGGCTCCATAGTCGCACCATGGCTCATGGGGAGCGCTGTGGTCCAGGGCAGGGAACGGGCAGATGTGCCCCCACCCATGGCAGCCCCATACTCAGGCACCGACGCTGGGAACCCAGCCCCCACAGATGTATGCCCAGGGACATCAGGGAGCAACAGGCCCCCCTTGCGAACCAGCACCAGGAGCCCACACTCCAACTCGGGCAGATCCAAGGCCAGCACACTGGATACCCTCAGCCAGTGGATGCAGGAGGAGGAGAGCCACACAGAGGGTCCGGCCTTGGAGGGATCCGGAATGGACATAGAGGGTAGGCAAGCGGCTGGGAGGGAAATGGACCGGGAGGGGTGGGGGGCCCCCATTGGTTGCGGGCCTGTCCCCACAGGCTCCAGGAACCAGGAAACGCTGGAAGGGTCCAGGATGCGCGGGGGCCTGCCTGCACACAGAACAGGGGGGACAGGCGCAGCAGGCCGGCCCCCATGCCAGAGGGAGGGGGGACGGTGGGAAGGGGACCGGGCCCATGATAGGGTAACCATACTCCCACCTCCATTCCCCAAGAGATGCACAAGCGCCCCAGCACACGGGACCACCAGGAGAGGGGGACAGGGGGGAGCAGCTGCAGCTGGAGGAGCAAGGTGAGACAACATGGTGGAGGGAGCACAATGGGGGGAACACTGAGGGGGAGGTCCAAGGCCAGCCACATGCAGGGAGTCCCACCAACACCCCCACCATCGCTCAGGGACAGGTGGCATATGAACGAGCCTGACTAACGCTCCACAGTCTGCTCCCTAATAGGCCACCCAGCAGTGCCCCCTCCATCCGACCCCGTGCCTCCGGCACAGCGAATGCAGGAACACAAGGTACGGTACTGGAGGGAGGACCTGGTGGAGGACATCGTCCGGACCAGCGTGGAGCAGGGGGAGAGGATGATAGCAGCCATTGACTGGATGGAGGCAGCCACCAAGAGGGCCCTGCAGCAGGCGGAACTGCACCTGGAAAGGAGGTGGGAGCGCCGGGAGCACAGCAGGCAGATGGAGACGATGGGCCTGCTATGTAAAGCCATCGATCAGCTGGGAGCAGAGCACACCAGGAAGATGGAGCGGTCCCTGGACATCGGCACCTCACTGCTGCTGCATGCAGGGACCATGAGCGCGTACATCATGGCAGCTGCTCCCACCGGCCACTTACCGGGCCCAGCACCTCGGCTGGGCCCCACAACACCCCCACCACCTCCACCATCACCCCTGCCACCAGAACACCCGCAGGGCCCACGCATCTGCCTCCCGGTCCCACCCGGCCGCTGGAGGCAGCAGCTGCCCAGGGAACCCACCCTGCGCCACCCCCACCCCCATCCACACCGCACAGGCCGATCCAGACATGGAGGCCTCCCAGGACACGGTCGGGGAGACCAACAGCGGGGACGATGGAAGCTCCCAGAGCTCAATGTCAGTTCGAGGGGATGTCCCAGGGAGCAACTGGGGAGGGGGGGATGGGGAGGTAGGGTGGGTCTGGGATTAGCAGGGTTGGAAGGGAGGTTATGGGGGGCACATGCCATGAATTAAATGCACTGGTGTTCACAACCCTAACCTTTATTGTCCAATACCTGCTTTGGGAAGGGGCTGGGGGCAACACCCTGGGCGAAGTGCGTTAACAGGTGGGGCCAGCTGAGGGTATGCCCAGCAGGCTCAGGCCCTGGCATCAGTGTTGATACACCTTGTCAGGGCAGCGCGGATCCACTTGGCATAGCAGTACTCCCTATGGTTATCCGCATTCACATACAGCGGCACGGGTTCTGGTGGCCGCTGGGGCATGGGGAACGTCAAGGCATCCCCATTGGTCTCACATATGTTGTGCAGAACGCAGCAGGCACCTATCACGAGGGCCGAGGTCTCCACAGCGAAGTCCAGCCAACCTGCAAGGCACCTCCAGCACTGCCTGAGGGCACTGAAGGCCCTCTCAACCACGGCCCTCAAGGTGCATAGCCAGGAGTTGAACAGCGCCTCCACTGGGTTCCTGGGGACCAGGTATGCCTTCATGAGCCAGAGGAGGAGGGGATAGGCCAGGTCCCCCAGGATGCAGGGGGTCATGAGCAACCCCCGATCCTAGACATCGTCATGTTGGCAAAGTTCCCCCTGTACCTCCGGGCATAGAGGGATGAGATGGTCAGGATCCGGGCATCGTGGCTGTGGCTGGAGTGGCTGGTGAATATGTCAATGAAGCGGCCCCAGTGGTCAACTCAACAACCACTTGGAGCTGCAGGGAATGGTACCTGTGGCAGTTGATGTATTCCACAACCTCCCCGTTGGAGGGGCGGAGAATCTCAATGTGGGTCCCATCCACAGCGCCCAGGCAGTTGTAGAAGCCACAGGCATATCACCGCCTGTTGTAGCTTGGGCACCTGCCATGGCCCCATGCTGCTGACTATGCCCTGCTGGAGCCCACCAGACCTGAGCCAGCGGCGCTGGCTGCTGTGTGGTCATGAGCTGATGTTCAGGTGGGGCTTGCCATGGTGGATTTGTTTGAGGCCTACTACCTCGTTGCCCACCAAATGGCGGGGCAGGGCTACCGCTGGGGCATGCTTCAGTGGCCCTGCTACATTCATCTGGTGGGGCTTCCCATCCCAGGCCCCTTCGTGACCCCCTGCAGCTGGCTGTGAGGCCCTCTGTGTCTTCGGTGCCATGGATGACCGACCCACTGTGTGCTCCCTGTACCCCCCTGCTGGCTCGGGGCACTGGCCGCTTGCTCCTTGCTGTTCCGGGCTCACGGCTGCTTCAGCCGGTCTGCTTGCCTCAGT
Organism: Sphenodon punctatus; assembly: GCA_003113815.1. Taxonomy (NCBI): domain Eukaryota; kingdom Metazoa; phylum Chordata; class Lepidosauria; order Sphenodontia; family Sphenodontidae; genus Sphenodon; species Sphenodon punctatus. The sequence goes on along the minus strand of QEPC01012005.1, from coordinate 279,685 downwards.
TCTGCTTGCCTGTGTTGCTGTGCCCCCTCCATGGGTGCCCCCTTGCCTTCGCTGCTTGTGGTGTTCGCCTCAATACCCACCTCCCCCTTTGGCTCATTCCTGATGCCGGACCCCGCTACTGGCCTTCCTAGTGGTGATGCCATCCTTTGGTCGGCCGCACGCTCACCTGTGTCTGTGACCTCCCCCCCCTCACACCCCTGAGTGCCTCTGTGACTGTGTGGGATTTGGGGCATCCTCCGGGGGTGGTGCTATCTGTGCTGCTCGCCGGCTCCATCTCGCCTCCATCCCCGTCTGTGCCTTTGCATCAGTGTGTGGGATCCCTGCCGCCTGGACCTGCCTTGGACTGCTCTGGTGCCTTCCCTGGCTAGGTTGCCCTCCCCCTGTGACTGTGCCCTCCCCCTGTGTCCTGTGCTGTCCGTGAGGTTCTGGGTGCCTGTCTCCACATGATGGTCTATTTCAAGCCCAGTCCCCTCCACTTCCTTGGCCCGGGGCTCCCACCCCACCAGCCGTGGTGATTTCTGTTTTGGCTGTCCCTGTGTGCTCCCCCCTTCCTTCCTTCCTGTCCTGTTCAGGTGTGTTATCGCCCGGGCATGTGTTTGTGTTTTGCGTTCTGCCTTGTCCGTGGCTTACTTGTGCCTGTTGTGTGTGCTGCCTCAGCCACTCCTCCTCCCTTCCCGTTTCCCTTGTGTGGGTGTTGCCTTTTGGCTCTTTTGGCTTTGTTTGCCCTCAGTCGGCCATGTCTGCCTCCCGCCCCGCCCTGGTGTCTTCTGGGTGTTTTGACCACGGTTCGGAATTGGCGTAACGTCTGTTGTGCTGCCCCAGGCCGTGGTCCAGCTGTCCATTTTCTTGCCGTGGTCCCGCTCCTCTCATGTCTGTTCAGGGCTTTCCTGGACCACGGGAGGGGGTTAGCTGGCTTGCCCTGGTTGAGAATCCACTGTGGTTACCCGGGAGCACATAGCGTCTGAAATTACCAAGAATTGACTTAAATTGCAGCAGTGCCAATTTTTGTTAAATATTAGGAAAAAGTTACTAACTGTAGGAATTGTTGGACAATGGGATCAGTTGTCCAGGGAGATTGTGGAATCTTTTTCCTTGGATGTTTTCAAAACCCAGCTGGATAAGCATCCATCTGCAATGTTGTAGGCAGAGGGCATCCTGCCATGGCGCAGGAGGTTGGTTGCCTAGTTTCTCAAGCTGAGAGGTGCAAGACTTGCCCCAGCTGGTAAAGACCTACCTCCACATTAAGTCCTACCTCCACACTCTTATTGAGCTAGGGAGAATCTCCAAAATAATGGAGTGGCAAGGGGGAGAGAGAGTGGAAACAATAGCAAGGTGGGAAGGAGGACATGAAGAGAGCAAGAAAGGTGTATGTATGTTTGTGTGGCAGCATGGGGAGGGGCCTCAACTAGGGCAGACAAGTGGAAGGGGGGAATGCAGCTCAAAAAAGTGTGAGAACCACCTGACAGGAGATTAGGTCCCTTCCAACCCCACAGTTCTAAGAGTGTGTGTGTGTGTGTGTACGTACTGTAGCCTTTGTGTTAGCAATATTTAATTTCCAAATTGCAAAAGAAGAAAGGTTAGGATGAAAAAGACGGGGGTGAGGGGATCCAGAACAAAACATACAATATGTGCTCACAAAGTTAGAAATGCAACTGCACTTTTTTCTCATCTATTTAGAGGTGTTTTCATTTTGGTACCTAAATCTTACAAGTCAGGCCGCCATTTACAGGGGTAAATGCCACGATCAACAGTGTAGTGATGGGCTTTGTGCAAGAAATGAGTAGAATCAAATGCTGAGGAGGACTAAGCTATTCCTCAAAGATTATCAGCTCAACAAAATAATTAGTTACCACACATACCTATTCCAACATATTTAGAATCATACCTCGAGGCATACAAACAATTGCTTATCCAAAGTACTCACACCCAGGGAGGTAAACTAAATCATTGGTTTTAAAGCCATTATTTTAATGTTTATATTCAATTTAAATTGTGTAGTGTCTTTTTGTGTAAATAATGATAACCTTTAAAAATTTCCTTTAATTTTAAGACCAAAAACCCATCTCAGTTAAATTCATATATTGTGTCAGTGTCTTGCAGAGACATATCTATTGAAATGTGGTGCAATCCATGTCCTCTGCTTAAGCATGTTAACATAGGATAAAAACTGAAGTGGGGCTGGTGGGACCACTCCCCCTCCCTCCCACCGGGGTGGAAAATCGCAGAAGCACTGAATTGACGTGCTGGCAGCCAGGAAGCCATTCTGCCAGCTGCATAGGTTCAAGGTGCTGGTTTTAACCTTTAAAGCCCTTCACGACCTGGGCCCTGCTTATCTGTGGGACTGCCTCACTCCCCATGTGCCTGTGCGACCTTTGAGATCATCCGTGGGAGCCTTTTTGGAGGTTCCCAGGGTGAGGCAGGTGGCCACCAATGTTAGATCTTTTTCGGTGGCCACCCCTGTGCTGTGGAATTCGCTCCTGGAGGAGGCTCATCTGGCTCCCACTCTCCTGCTGTTTCGGTGTATATGTAAGACCTGACTGTTCCGTCAGACTTTTGGCGAGGGGTAGGCGTGGGGGTGGGGGTTTTCCCCACATATTGTATTTTTAAATTGTTTTAAAATTTTATACTGTTTTAATTAATGTTGTTCACCGCCCCGGACTGCCTTATGGGCAGGAGGGGCGGGATATAAATTTTAAATAAATAAAATAAATAAATAAATAAAAATATCCCAGGTAGAGACAGAAACACAACAAACATGCAGGTGGGTGACCCTGCCCATGCAGTGCTCCCAATGCCCCGCCCCCACCATGCCGTGCAGCCAATGAGGCACACTCATGGCTGCCAGTTATGGCGGCCCCCATGCCAGGTTGGCGGCACAGGAACAGACATGCTAGCCTGCTGTGGCCCGGTTTGGCCTGCTGTACCCGGTAAGGTGGGCCTTAGCCTGGGCTGTGACTTTGGAGATTTTCTGAGGTCACAGCCCAAATTAACTGTCAATATGGCCCAGGGCAATCCCAGGCCAACATCTGGCGGCATGGGTTTACTCATGCTGCCAGATCCCAGGCCACAGGTCCCAAGCCAAAGCAGGCCAAAATTATGTCTGTTTTTACCCATAGTGTTCCCAAATGTAATACTGCAGGTGCATTTACTGCAGTTTTTAAAATGTACTTATGGCTAAATTTATCTGTCTGATGGATTGACTTCAAGAGTCATGCAGATGTTAGCACAGTTTTAGGTTCCAAAATGACACAAGAGACATGCAGAGGCAAGTTGGTTGGGGAGCTATCCACGCTGGACCAAGTCTTTGTAGGCCAAGGATCGGAAGAACTGTCCCAAATAAGTGTGATTCTGTCTGAGGTTCTGGACCAAATGACAAACTAAATTCATTTCCGTGGTTCTAGTATTTCCATTTTTATAATAGCATTCATTTATAAGAAAACTACTTCAGTTCATAACAACACAGCTCTCAAGCTAGCAACCAGGGAAGCTTTCTGATGTGATGGCTTATGCTGCCACCACGGGCTGTTCTGGGCACTGGCAAAAGCACTCATTCCAGCCGGTATTTGGCCCACTGCTGAAAAATATTATGGCAGCCAGGCCAAGGAGGGGGAGAACCAAGGACATGCATCACCCCTGGGCTCAGCCATGTGCTGCATGGAGTAGCCATGCCCCCCAGCTGATGGGTAGCCATGGTGGCCAATGACAGCCACCATGATGCCCAGCTCCCCTGTGCTCCCCCCCGCCCCGCTACCCCAGACCACGGTAAGTACAGCGGGCTATCGGACGTGATAGCCTGCTTTACTTCAGGTCTGGTGACTGGCTCCCAACCATGGTGGAGCTTAGCCCAGACTGTGACTTGGGGATTTCCCCAAGCCACAGCCCGGGCTAGTCCCCATTACAGTCGGGAGCCAGACCATGCTAACATCTGACTGGTACTTTTAGGCATGACGGTGGCACCCCGGTTAATCCGAACTAAAGCAGATTAAACCATGCCACCCTCACATGTGTAAACATCCCAAGAGACTCTGCTAGAGCAGTGACTGTCTCTGGTGGTATCCCATAGTGGTTCTACACCAGCCTGCCAAAACTGGGGAAGAGGGAAGAGTGAAACTCCTCATTATTTTAGGGGAAATTTGTTTGGTATTAGGAGAATGTGTGTCAACAAGCATCCTATATTAGAGATGCCCTTGCAATGTAGCTGATTCTTAAGTTAGCTTCTATTTAGTTATTTCTATTTTTATTAGCTATACTACTATTATAGGTAGCTATATTCTTTATTTAGTGCATGGCCCTCAGGTCTTGCACTCAACAGAGCTAGGCTAGATTAGCAGATCTCTGCTCCGCTCCCCCCCAGTGGGAAAGAAGATTTTTCAGGGTCTTTCAGGAAGTGCTGACAGCTTCCTTGGGCCATACAGAGGAAGTTTTATGTATGTATTGATGACAGTTTCTTCACTAACTTTTTAGGGACTAGTTTTGAATCATAGACATACTAACTTGGATAATTTGTCTAAAAGAAGGAGAACCAATGTTAACTTGCTTAGCCTCTTGCAGAATTAGTATTGATTCAGGTTGGTTTGACTGAATTCATTTGAATGCAGCACTGTTTCAGTAAATAAAGGAAAAGAAATAAAGATGAAAAAGCATTTGATTTTCTCATTATTTAAATATAAAGTTCAGTAACAATTGTTTTGTAAAATGCAATGGAGAGTTAAAATCTTAATTAAGATGAATTTTCTAGAATATTTGACTCAAACATCTTGAATCCCAATTGGCTCATATTAGCCTATACTTTTAGTTGACCCTGTACGCACTAGACACTTAAAAAAAAAAGATAGTACATATTATTCACCATTAAAAATGAGTCACTGTTAAAAGCCTAATTGTTTGCTGAGAGAGTTCAAATTAGTGGACTTTGCAAGATCAAACTAAATTGAAGATATTTGTCCAAATTAAAATGGGAATATACATCCAGAGTATACTAAATGAACATGTATACTACTGTAATAATAATTTTATTATCTTCAACTTGCAGGCAAGAGTTTTAATTATGACCCTTTTATATCAGTAGAAACCATGTATTTTGGATTAAAAACCTATTTCTTTAACTAGTCTAAAGACTGTGGTTTGATACATTCTATGCTACAACTTTTATAAAAAGCCGAGAACACTTCTAATAACACTTTTCTAATTTCATGGTTCAGTGCACAGTCAGTAAAGATTTAAATAATTCAGAAAGAAAGCCTATTCTGTTTCTTTATTAGAAGTTTGAGTCAGGCAAATTCTTTGACATTTAATAGGTTTTTAACCCTTTTAATAACTTCTTATAATGAAATTTATTGGAGGTTGTTTTAAATAAAGGGTTATTATATTAGAGTGAATAGCAGTCAGTAGTTTTTTTATGATTAGTTTTGAGCCCTTGACCCTCTGTGACTCAAAGGATATTAAAACATAAAGTAGAAAGGAATGTTAATAGTCACAAAATTAAGTGTGTACCAAGAAATGTAGACATTTTATATTACTGCATTCATGTCATTATGTGACTGCTGTAAAATTTTGCAGTCAAATTTTGTGTATTTAATTGTTTTAAAGGAGCTTAAGGTCACTTACAGAGTCAGTGATATAGAAGACAACTTAAAGTGGCATTTTCCCCCACAAGATCATTTTAGGCAGTTCTTAGCAGCAAAGTTAATACTAGATTTATTTTTTTAATTCCCCCGTTGAATCTTAATCTTTTTTTTGTTTCTGTTATTTAATTTTAAAAGACTATTTACTGATTTACCGCGCCCCAGAGCGGCTCCTGCGGTCTGTCGGGGGTGCCTTCTTGGAGGTACCCCATGTTAAGCGGGGGGCCACAATAGAGAGGGCATTCTCGGTGGCTGGGCCGCGGCTCTGGAACTCCCTTCCAGAGGAAGCTCGCCTGGCCCCATGCCTGTTGACATTCCAGCGAAGTTGTAAGACCTGGCTGTTCGCCCAGGTCTTTGGGAGGGAGGGTGGGTAGGGTGAGGTGTTTTAGCCCCCCCACCTATTTTTGGTTTTTTAGTTTGTCTATTGTATTTATAACTTTAGCCCTGTTTTAATATTTTAATAAGTATTATTGTGTTATGAGAGTTTTTAATGGTTTTATTGTATTTTTAAGTTGTTGGAAGCCGCCCCGGGCTGCATAGCAGGAGGGGCGGGGTATAAATTTATTAAATAAATAAATTAAATAAATAAATGTTTTGAATAAATCACAAATTAGCAACACTACTTTCCTTGTAGCTCAAAACCAACTGAGAATATTTAAATTGTAATACAGAATGAAAACGAGTCAATTCTACAATGGCCAGTTATTTTTCTTGAAACTTTTGCTTTTAGTGGTTTGAACATAAAAAAGGATTTTTATAAGTTTGGAAATGTATTATCCTTCCTATATTAGTCTCTGGGATACATCTCTGTTTATCATAGGTGAAGAGGCTATTAGAGCCAAAAAGGCGTCCTTTAAAAAATGGAACGGTAGTCCTAATGAAGAAAATAGGAAAGAGCATAAGCATTGCTTTTGCATAAGACACAAAAAATAATAATAAAACCTTTTTCAAGTACATCAGAAGCAAGAAGCCTGCCAGGGAGTGAAATGAGTGCCCACAGAGGATAGAGAGATTTCGAGGAAGCTGAATGATGTTCACCGCTGAGGATGTTGGGGAGCTACCCACGCTGGACCAAGTCTTTGTAGGCCAAGGATCGGAAGAACTGTCCCAAATAATGTCATTCTGTAGGAGGTTCTGGAGCAAATGACAAACTAAATAGTAACAAATCACCAGGACCAGATGGTATTCATCCCAGAGCTCTGAATGAACTCATATATAAAGTTGCAGACCTACTATTGGTAATTTTTAACCTACCACTAAAATCTGCCACTGTACCAGAGGATTGGAGAGTATCAAATGTAACATCAATATTTTAAAAGGGCACCAGAGGTGATCCTGGAAACTACAGACTGGTGACCCTGACGTCGGTGCTGGGCAAACTGGTAGAAATGATTGTTAAGAACAGAATTACTGAGCATATTGATAAACATGGCTTGATGGGGAAGAGTCAACATGTAAAGAGTGAAGTGATCAAGTTTGCAGATGACACAAAGTTATTCAAGGTAGTTAAAACCCCAGTGAACTGTGAAGAATTGCAGGAGGATCTTGCAAGACAGGATGACTGAGCATCCAAATGGCAGATGAAATTTAATGCGGATAAGTGCAAAGTAATGCACATAAGGAAAAATAACCCAAACTATATGTATACAATGCTAGGTTCTAAATTAGGAGTTACCACTCAGGAAAAGGACCTTGGAGTCATTGTGGAGAATACACTGAAATCCTCAGCTCAGTGAGCAGCAGCGGTAAAAAAAGTAAACAATGTTAGAAATCGTTTTGAAAGGGATAGAGAATAAAATGGAAAATATTGTAATGTCTCTATATAGATCTATGGTATGACCGCACCTGGAGTATTGTGTGCAGTTCTGGTTGCCCCATCTCAAAAAAGACATAGGCCATTTTTACACGGACCTGGGGGGTGGGGGTGTCGGTGCAGCGGGTGTAGGTGGGTATGTGCCCACTTACATGGACACACACACACCTACACCTACCGACACCCATTTCCACCCACAGAACATCCGGTAGGTGGGTGGAAATGGGTGTGGGTTGGTGTGTGGCGGGTGTTGGTGGGTGTGCAGTGGGAGCACGCGTGCACAAGCATCCGCCACCTGTAGCATTTATACAAGCGCACATCCATTCCCCCCACCAACCGGCGGACATTTACAAGGACTCCCCCCCCCCCCCCCNCCCCCCCCCCCCCCCGAAAACTGAGCGGGGGGGGCAGTCCATGTAAAAATGGCCATAGTAGAATCAGAAAAGGTACAAAGGAGGGCAACAAAAATGATCCAGGGTAAGGAACAGCTCCCCTATGAAGAGATGCCTGATAGGTTAGGGCTCTTCAGCCTGGAGAAGCGATGACTGAGAGTGGTATGATAGAAGTTTATAAAATCATGAGTGGTGTGGAACACATAAATAGGGAGCGGTTATTTACCCTCTCCAAGAGTACTGGGGGGACACTATGAAATCAACTGACAGCAGATTTAAAACAAATCAGAGAGAGGGTTTTTTTCACTCAATTAATTTGTGGAGGAAGTTCCACTGCCAGAGGAAGTGGTCAAGGCCGGTAGTGTAACTAGTTTTAAAAGGGGCTGGATACGTTCTTGGAGGATAGGTCCATTCATGACTATTAGCCAAGTAGGTTTTGGGGATGTAGTCTCTTCCTGTTGGGGGCTGAAACAACAGGGAATGGATTGCCCATTGTGGTACTTCTCCCAAGAGACAGAGATTGGCTACTGTCGGAGACAGGATGCTAGGCTTAATGGATCATTGGTGTGACCCAGTATGTCACCTCTTATGTTCTTAATTCTGTCCTAATGATGTGCAACAATTAAATGTATGGGATAACTTCCCCTAGATTTCTCTCAGTTATACTTTGTTACACTGGGATTATACAGGTATATCTATATACAGGATCCATCCTTTGCATACATATTTAATCTTATGAGAAAAAGGATAACTTGGTGTTTAATGTATGTGAGTTCTGTTCTCTCCATTACAGTAGCTTTGGGCAAGTCACTATAAAAGTTTCTGGTCTGAAACCTAGTTCTCTTTTTGTGTCCCAAATTTGCACCTACAAAAAAAATATATAGAACTTGTAAAACTGTGTAGTTACACTTCTAAATAATTTATTTGCTTTGCAATCAGACACTTAGAGAACAGCTTCTCCAATTAGAGCCTTGAACTGAAATGAAAAATCAGCCATAAATGTGGACACCCTCCCAAAAATGTATATCCATTTCCTCATCTGTAAAATAAGAATGAAAATACTTCCCCACATTGCAGGAATATTGAAAAGCTAAATGTGTTAATATGGGTGAAGCTTGCTGAGCTCCTGGAATGGAAAGTGATATAGAAGTGCCAAGTATCGTCATTATTATATCATCACAGAGTTCATTAAGGATGTCAGATCAGGACTACTCTTATTCCCTCGAACAACCAAACTTCTAATATTTTGATATCCAACTTAGTTTTCCAATTTGGAAGTTTGCCACCACGTAGCCTTGCATCAATTTTTTATTCAGCAGAGTGCGCTCAGCAATATGACCCTCTGCTGCCTGCCTGCAGAATATGGCTCCAGCACTGATGCATATTGGTTAGTTCTGTAAAACGATATTTTCAGGGAAGCTAAAGAATAGGAATGCTTAGTTTTGAAACTGAGCTATGGAAAATATTCTTACAAGTCTTGGAATACTTACAATGTGTTTTCTGCATGACTATTATTGTTATTTATATAGAGCCACAGGTATGCACCATACTGATCCATGTAAAATAACAATGTCCTTGATTCAAATAATGCAGTTGAGTGTTTAAATTGAATTTGGTGGGTCATCTAAATTTTTTTAACTTAATTAGAACTTCAATCTAAGCAGACTTTTTAAAAGTTGACCTATCTTTGGTCCTGTATGCTATCCAGTCAAGCAAACAATGTCAAAAATGATGCTAAGAATTAAAAAAAATAAACAATATATGCAGTCTAATAGAAATTAATATGCTGATTTTCATTCTTAGCATTCAGTCACAAGACACTAAATTTGACAAAGAGAGGTATTTGGAGAGGGCTTGCAGTGGGTAGGGGGAGAGCTTTCCACTGATCAGCTGAAAAGCAGGATTCCTCTCTTCTCACTCACTCTGTAAATCCTGTTAATTGTTAGGCATTTGGAAAGTGAACTGGCTAGCCCCAGAGTCAGTACACTTTTCTTTTAGGACTGAAGGCTGGATTTAAACCATTACACTGTGGTATGCAGGACTAAAAGCAAATGTGTTTAATGCCACTTAACAAAGGGTGTTTTTAGACAAGATGCTATCCTGCATGGCCACTAAGGAACCACGGAGCCCAGCGCCCGTCTGAAGATAGAGCGGATGTGCATTCTCATGAGCCATGGAGCACCCACTCATAGGTAGCCATGCATGGAACACTACCAGGAAATCTGGAGTGCTCCATGAGGGGCAAAGCAAATAGCTCCATAACAATGGGCAGCCACAGAGCCCCTGTCCTGCCCATATGACCTGGAGTGGCCAGCTATGCCAGCAGACCAGTCTGTCACTCACAGGCACTGTGGGCGGGGGACATGGCCTTTGCAAGTCACAAGAACAGGCCAGGTGCGAGAGCTGTGGAGCCCGGGTTTCCCAGCGCTCATGTCGGAGACATGTCAGTTGTAAAGGCCAGCATGGTGCAATTCCCCACCCCCACTCCACCCATGGTCCGTGGCAGAGGTAGTATGTGGCAGCATGACTCCATGGCTGGGTAGCCATGTTAGGAGCTACCTGTTTGAATTCCTCCCCCACGCACTCCACCTGAGTGGGTGCTTGGCGGCAGTGCCACTTGGTAGCCACGGAACCCCCTACCCCCAATCACCTGGCTTGTTTAAAAACACCCAGACTCTTACCACTTAATGAGGCTATGTGGGTAGACACTTCAAGATATCTGGAAATTGGAGTAAGAAAAATTCAGTTATCCTTTGCAAAGATGTAGCACATTTAATTGAATTAAAGTGAGGGAGAATGCAGTTTAACTTAAAAGGAAATTCTAGTTCAGCAAGTGTTACCTGTGTGTATTCCACTGTAGTTCACATATTAAGATTCCATTCCCATTAAGATAATAGAGTGAATGGGTATTGGAAAATAATATGTTGAGTAAGTAGGGATGTTGATGATCTTTTAAAGTTAATGGTCTTGTGTCTGTGGCATTTTCTACCAGCACAAAACCTCACTGGCAAAAATATTTCTCAGTTTAAAAGAAGAATGCAACAAACAGGAAATGTCTACTCCTCTATTTATCAGAGGCAGTCATGGGAACAGTGCATAACAAAAGTGGCCAGCATTGGTGAAGATAGAGATGTAGCTAGAGCAGTCTCAGAAAGCATTGATTCTGTACATCCTCTTTGTGGTCTCGGAGATGGAGCATCAAATAGCCTTGACTACACTTTACTGGATACCCTCTCCCGATGTGTCTCTCCAGCTGCTTTTTCTGCCCCCTCCAAGTGATCCCACTTGCCTTCCTTTCCCATCTGTGAATCTTTCCAGGACCCGTGGTGATCAGTAGTTCTAGGGAAGAGTAAATTTCATGCCCTGAATATGTACATGCTTAGCAAGTTTCCCATCAATGGCAAAGGTAATATTCCCTGTTGTTCAAAGCTATTGTGAATAATAGCTTCCCCACAGAGCACTTCCATGACTATCTAAATATATAAGCGGTGCATGAATGTAATTAGGTGCTCACTCATACAGAAATACGGCTATATAGTGTTCTCTCCACATTTCATTGTTTTCAGTGTGTAAGTGGGCACAGTTTGGGAAAACCATGCACAGGGTACCTAGGCCAGAGTTGGTGCCAAAAGATCCACTGTTAAATTGATCCTTTGATCCTTCTATCCTATTCAATTCCCTGCATGATGGAATTTGAGGACCACAACCTTTCCTTCCATGCCTTGTATGAAAAATCCCCAGCATCTAGCCTACCTGCTCAGGGCTAGGAAATATTCCTTAACGTTCAGAGTGGAATACAAACTAAGCAGGCACAGTTCATGCTCCTGTCTTTACTCACATTTCTGTAAGGTGGTGTTAATGGAAACCTGTACACAGACGTTGTAAAAATTCACAGGACAAAGTTGGTTGCATCTGAAATAAGAATGAAAAATGCATTTTCTTATAACAACTGTCTACTGCGCCACTTCATTTGCAGTCTTCACAGCTGCACTGGCAAGGTTTGTTTTTTTTCTTTTTCTGATGGATACTGGCCAATATCTTCTTTAACACTCTGCCCTGCTCTCCTCACCCAAATCTCTGCTGCAGAACAGTCAAAATTAGATTCTCTAGAAATGCAATCTATGTAGTGTAGTTCTGCAGTATTTCAGCATCTGTGCTAAAAGTGGATGTATGCTACTTGAAAAAATATATTTTCTAATAAAGAATTCAATGTAAATGTGTTAAAAATCTACAACACCCTGTTACGTTGCTTTATATAGCCTGTCAGTGTTGCCCCCCAGTTTTTTAGCACTGGTATTACTTCTTAGTGTCACTGCACATCCTATTTACTAGTGCTGAAACTCAGTTTTCAAAATTACTTGGCTTTTTACCAAGTATCTTGGTACTCGACTTGGTTTTACTGAGTACCGAATAACCGAGGAATTGGCCCTGTACTTGGTCCAGTACTCAGTAAATCTTCAGATGGGCACATACAGGGCTTTTCCTGCAACATTTGGGGCTTTTCCTGTTCCTATAAAAGTGAACTCGGTTTTCAGAAAATACTCAATACTCAGTTTTATTTTACCGAGTACTGAGTATTGAGTATTCGGCTGAGTTACCGAGGACCAGCCAAATATTCAGAGCCAATCTTCAGAAACCTAGAAATAATCACAAATGATTTTTTTTACTATTCGGTACAGCCCTACTATTTACTTAAATGGGATTTCTGTCTGGGCTAAGCATCCAGAGAATCTCACCCTAAGTCAGTGTTGGGGAACCTTTTCCCTCCTGGGGGCCACTTTGAAAACTAGTACAATCTTCAAGGGCCACATAGACGTTGGAGGAAGGGGTGCTTAAGGGGTGTTCTTAGAAAGAGGAGAATCTAGATCATGAATTTGTGCTATGGATCTGTCCCCTCTCCTTGTATGCATATCTCCATCTCCCCTCCCTTACCCTGAGCTCAGTCTTTCAGTGCATAGCCCTGACAGCAGCTCATTCTTTGAGTGCTGAGGCGAACCAAATGGATCCAAGGACGAGATTCAGGAACTGGAATCTCTATGGATAGAAATTTGATGTGTAACAGGGATGTGTATAGCAATGGGGCTATACTATCATCCCCCTGACCAGGACGGTGATACTGACTATGAAAAGCTAACAGAGATTATACAGGCTACTAAAATTGGAAACATAGGGTATTTTCAGACGTTACGAGATCACGCTCAACCACGGTGAACCCCGCGGTGGGGCCAAAGGGCCGTGAGCGTCTGTTCGGCGCGCGCCAGATGTTCATCACGCTCAATACCCACATGGGGTCAGTTTCAACCATGCTTCCCGGGCTAGCCGGGGGAATATCCCGGGAAGCATGGTCAAACGGACCCCCACCGGGAACCAAGGAAAAGTAACGTCTGGACGCCAATCCCCGGGTGGAACCAAAGGAAACGAGCCGCAGCCGGGGACAAGGCACGCAGCGTTGCTGCCGGGCAACCAGCAACAACACAACCACCAGAGGGAGATTTAAAGCGAAATCAGCAGCAAGCAAGCATGGCGGGATGGAGCAAGGAGGGAGGTGGAAGAGAGCGGAGGCAGAGAAAGCGACACAGGCAGTGGAGGAGGCGGAGGAGGTGGAGGCAGGGGCAGCGATGGAGGTGGAAGGGGCACTGGCGGAGGAGGGGGGCACTGGGGTGCACCCGACCAGGGAAGCGGCCCAGGGACAACACCCACAGCTGCAGGCGGGACGCGAC
>QEPC01012005.1:226486-246065 GCA_003113815.1 Sphenodon punctatus | reverse complement strand
TTTTACACAGACACTCTAACACCCATAAAATGGGTGTTACATTTTATTATACATGTTGCAGGGCACCACTGCAGCCAATCACCATGGGCCCTGTGCACACATGATGCCTCCACCCAGTTCCTCTGGGTGGAGGTGGGTGGGGAGCATTTCCCTGGGTAGAGATGGGTAAACGCCAGTTTCGATGGATGTTGATGAGTGTTTGCTCCCGACCAACACCCATCTCCACCCACACCCACCCACAAAGCAACCAGCAGTGGCATCAGTGGTGCCCTGCAACATGTATAATAAAATATAACACTCATTTTATGGGTGTTAGAGTGTCTGTGTAGAAAGGGCCTTAGAGGTGGGGTATGTATTTGTTTTCGTTATTTTGAATAACTAAAACTAACATCCCATTTTCATTATTGCAATAACAAAAACTAAAAAAAAGTAGTCCTGAAAATTTTTTGGGGAAAAAAAAATGTTGAGGGGGGGGGGACAAAAATGTTGGTACATACATTTCAGGCTGTAACTTCTTTGTTTTCAGCCAATTTGCATTAAACTTGGACATATTTAACCCCTCATCCATGGGATGATTCCTGCCAAAGTTCAGAAAGATTGGTAAAAGGATTCCAATTTTATAGGCAATTGACGTTTTCATAATTTTAAGAGAACTTAAAGAGAGACTTAACAGAAGTTAAAGAAGTTGTGCATGAATTTCTGGCTGTAACTTCTTTGTTTTCCATCCTGTTTGGAATATATTTGGACAGAGCATACCTCTTGCCCACAGAATCATCTCTGCCAAATACCAAAAAGATTGGTTAAAAAGTCCAAATTTTATAAGCAGCATGGTTTGTGCAAGCATTTCCAGCTGTAACATTTTTGCTTCCCATCCAATTTGGATGAAGTTTGGATAGACTGTACCCCTCAACCAATGGATCATTTCTGAAAAATTTCAGAAAGATTGGTAAAAGGTCCTGATTATTTTATAAGTAATTGAACTTTTGTTATTTTAACAGCAGTTGTGCAAATGGTCCTGAAACATTTGGGACAAAAACAAAATTTTGGGGACATAACTGAGACTTGAGGCAGCAAGGCAGAGTGAAGGGGGAAGCTGCCCAGCAATCAAGGAACATGATTGACACATCCAGACTGGCCTGTTGGCAATCCAAGCACATGCTGCAGCACTGTGACAGAGGACATAAGCAAATCCCTTATTGGCTCTTTCCTAAGCAGATGCTTCTAACTTTCCATTGTCGAGGAAAATTTCATACTTACACTGTTGGTAAAATCTGTCAGAGTCTTTATTGATCTCCAAGCACTGAGAGAGAGACCAGTACTGAATCCATGCAGAGAAACATACTGGTCTGGCTCCTCCCAGAATACATAGGTATTTTATAGGTTACAAAACAGGCAAAAAGATACAGGCATGACACTCAAAGACAATGTCATACAATAATGGGAGGTTACTACAATTGTTTACCTATTAAGGAAATTATTCTCAAAACAATATAAGCTAGACTGTTTATAAAGTAAGGTGCCTAAACAAAGCTAATTAACTAGCACAGCTGCAAGGCCATTTTCTACTATCTGCTATGGGAAGGCGTCCCACTGTCTAGATTTAAGGCCTGTGTGGAGCACTTTCCAAGGCCCTAGTTTGCAAAGCAGAATACAGAAAGCAAACAGCTCTCTGTCTAAAGGGCAAATGCACTGTTTCTATTAGGCCTTAGGTTTTACCCAAGATGCTTCTGTGTCATCCATTTTGTGATACCTTCCTTTGGCTATGTGTAGCTTAATTCCATAGGGTCCCTTATAAAAATTCCTCCACACCAGGGGGATTGGAGGGGGCACATCACAGAATGAAGATACATGATTGACATTTCTGTGGGTCAACTGGCATCACAAACTCATCTTGTACCACTGTGACAAACATCAGAGAATCCCTGATATAGACTCATTTTCTGGAGATGCTTTTCAGACTTCCAACTTGCCAGCACACAATCAGGCCTCTTTATCCAATCTTTCTGA
Source organism: Sphenodon punctatus (assembly GCA_003113815.1). Classification (NCBI taxonomy): domain Eukaryota; kingdom Metazoa; phylum Chordata; class Lepidosauria; order Sphenodontia; family Sphenodontidae; genus Sphenodon; species Sphenodon punctatus. Next base: position 244,058 of record QEPC01012005.1, on the reverse strand, counting down.
AAACTGGCTGGGGTAATCTTTTTTGTGAGGGGTACAAGCTTCTCAATTTCCATCCAAATTGGGTGGGAAGCAAAGAGGTTACAGCTAGAAATGCATGTACAAACCATGATGCTGACAGGGATGAACCTTTTAGTAAGGGGTGCAATATGTCCAAATTTCAACCAAAGTGGACAGAAAACAAAGAGGTTATGCATATACAACTTTTTTAACATCTGTCAAACCTATTTGACTTCTGTTAAAATCACAAAACTTCAATTACTTATAAAATTAGGACCCTTTATCCAATCTTTCATAAATTTGGCAGGAATTATTCCATAGGTGTTGAGTACAATCTTTAGAAATTCCATCCAAATTGGACGGGAAATGTCTTTAACCTCTGTTAAACCTCTAGCTTCTGTTAAAATCACAAAACTTCAATTGCGTATCAAATAGAGAATATTTATTCAATCTTCCTGAGGTTTGGCAGGGACGCTCCCTTGGGTGAGGGGTACAGTCTGTCCTAATTTCATGCAAAGACGATGAAAGAACTGAAAATCCATTTCCAATTGAAACCAATGGAAAACTAAAATGAAACTTAAAAACGGAAACAAAAATTAACCAAAACTAAAATGAATGCAATTTTAATAAATAAAATGAAAATAAAAATAAAAACTAAAAAAAACTTTTTTGTGTACACCCCTATAGGTTAGAAGTCCTTTAATCAATCTGTCGATAGTTTCCTACTTTGGCTCTGTATTTGGATACAAGGGGAGTGATATGTGTTTTGTTTAGGAGAGAGCTCTCCCCCCTGGTGAGAGTGGAGGAGCTGAGGTGGAGAAGGTACCTCCCCCGGGTGGCAGCAGGGTGGAGGTGTGAAGTGGTAGGGCAGGACCTCTGATACTTCTTGTGTGTATTTTTCAGAGGACTGCAGGATTGATGAATGATATATTAGCTGTTGTTGGGAGGATTGTATTCTATTGTACAGTTATACAGGGTTGATGTTTTCGGGGTGGTTGTGTTGAAATTGTGATGATCTTATGCTGCTGTTTATGCTTATTATGTATTTTTATGTATTATGATGATTATTTGTGAGCCGCCTCGAGACATTCTTGAATGAGAGAGTGCGGGATATAAATTAAAAATGAAATGAAATGAAAATTACACCATCTTCTTGGGCAGTTCTAGACATGGTAGAACTGAACTTAGTACTTGATATTAAGAATGTCTAGAACTTGGGTGAAATTTGGATTTATGTCCAAACTTATTTGCAACTGAACCTTTTTTCACTTTGGGTGCAGCCACATGAGCTGCAGAGGGCCTGATCCCCTCATGGCCATATGACGGGCAAGCATAGTCGCCACACTGTGAGGTCAGCATGGGAATCTGGGAAGATGTTTTTCCCTCCCCCATGGGGTAGTCAGGCAGCCAGACCTCTGTCAGATCTCCCACAGGCTGAAACACCGGCCAAACAAGCGGTTGCCTGGCCTTGCCCCAGACTCCTTCCCAGGCTTGACCAGTATCACACTCCCGACTGTGATATGGCCACATGTGATGGGTGACAGCGCCAGCTGCTCAAAGCCCCACAGCGGACCTTGCCTCATGGTGGGGCAGATGTGGGCTACCATACTTTGGGCAGCCTTATCCCATTTGGGTAAAACTGCTCCACGGTGCATCTTAGGACTTTTTCCGAGGATGCAGCATGTAGCACTCAGCTACCCACCCCATGGCAGGGGGAACATCTGGCAAGTGCCAGGCACACAATGCACTGCATCGCATGGTAAGCCTGCCCATAGTGGAGTAAGGATAAGGCTGCCCAAAGCACAGTAAGTGTATCATCTGGCTGCACCCTTTGATTCTGATCAAATTCTCACCTCTGCTTCTCAAAGGTGTAAAATGCAGTAATAGAAGGACCTTATCCTTTTATTGTTAAGTTCTTGTACATGGAAATCAATAGGACGTGTCTGCCTTAGAGCTGAGAAGTGCTTGCATGATTTAGCCCTTAATGAACAGTGTTCTGCACATATTGGTTCATAAGTCTCATATGCTGTGATTTTGTTTACTTGTAACACCTTGTATGTTTAAGTAAATCCTCATAATTTGTAACATGTAGCAGAAATTTCATTTAAGTCCAAGGAGGCAAAACATTAGTGGCATAATAATGGAAAATTATTGCTTTCCAATTTTCCTTTTGTAGATGCAAGATTTACGGAATACAGAAGGAACTCAGTATAGTTCTCATCCTCAGATGGCAGCCATGAGACCAAGGGATCAACCTGCAGATATTAGGCAGCCAGGAATGATGCAACATGGTCAGCTGACTACCATTAACCAGTCACAGCTCAGTGCTCAGCTTGGTTTGAATATGGGTGGAAACAATGTACCCCATAACTCTCCATCTCCACCTGGAAGCAAGTCTGCAACTCCTTCACCATCTAGTTCAGTCCATGAAGATGAAGGGGATGATACCTCTAAGGTATGGATAGGTTATAGACATTTTATTTTATGGTGACTTGCAAGTAAATTAGTCTCACTAATTGTTTTTAATGGCATGTGTTTCCTGTAATTTTGAAAGATATAATTTATAAAATTCCATCTCCAAAAGGAACTGTCATTGTAACAAATATTTCTATGAAAGGTCTGATGGGGAATGACTGGTATTAATTAATGGATCTGCAGTTTTCTTCATAAGAGTCCTCAATGAAACACAAATGGACATTAGGTGAAAACAGACATGCACCTTAACTCCACTTTAACATCACTTTAACATTTCTTATGCATGTTGCAGAGCTGCATAGGGTGACAATACAAACCTGCAACATGCATAAGAAATGTTAAAGGGATGTAGTTACGTGCATGTCTGCTTTCATCCATGGTTAAGTTATTCTGATTTAGCAAAATGGTTGAACAGTTTGGTGAAAGAAAAAGTAAAGTGAGACTATTCTGGATGGATTCTGGTATAACAATTGGATCTTCTTTCATCCACAGAAAGGGTGTTTGCTCCAGAGTATAGTGTTAATACTCCAAGATGATAAACTTATACACTTGTCAGTGCCACTGATAGCCAAATAAAACGATAATATAACAATAATCGTCCCAAGGATTACAGAGGTTTTACTGAGGCAGTTAATACTATTATCCCTGATTTACAGAAAAAGTTGCCAAAAGGTCACATACAAAGCTAGGAGCAGAGTTCAGATTAAAATATGTTAATATTATTAGAAATAGTAGCAGAAACTATCAAGTAGTTACTGGCCTGCAATTCTGAAATTATACCGCAAGTTGTTCTGGGACTTCAGAGTAGTCCCATGAAATCAAAGGGTTTACTCTAGAGTAAGTGCTTGACTAGATTGCAGACATTAGATAAAACTTACCTATCTGTCATATAGTAGAATTAATATGTATAGTGTTTTCCACAAGTGAGTTATCATGACTGGGAAAGAATATGAAGAGAGATGGAATGAAAAGCAACCAAAAGGGAAAACAACACAGTCCACGGTAGCAGAAAAACAAGAAGAAATCACCAAAAAAAACAACTACTGCATACACATAAACCAAATGTAAATGTATATAAAAATATTTACTAATTCACATCCATATACAATGTATAACCTCAATAAAATATAAAACCTTTCTGTACAAAAATAAACACATCTAATCAGCTCTCCACACAAGAATTTTTGAGTCCTGTTTTTAGTCAAGATCCCATTATGTTTTGAAACTATACCCCTGACGAAGGGTGTCTACCCGAAACGTGTAGGGTGTCAGATTTTTTAATTCTATTATTATTATTATTATTATTATTATTATTATTATTATTTTTGTTGTTATTATTTATTAACAAACATTTATATAGCGCCTGGCACTTTACAAAGTAACAAAATAGACACAGTCCCTGCCCTAGGGCTTACAATCTGAGAGACAGGAGCTGGGGGAGAGACATAGGAAGGGGAACAGAGGGAGAGACAAGGGGTCTAACATTCATGAAGATGAGAGGTCTCAAGTGCACGTACTTGGCTTGGTTACGTTGAGAATAACTGCAGGCAGGTCCATGTGGCAAGGATAAGGGTACACAGACCATAGGTATAGGATATAGTGGATCGATCAGCAGGATAAAGAGACAGAACAGAGCGAAAGAGGTGAGTTTTAAGGAGAGATTTGAAGGTATAAAGGGAGGGGGCAAGGCGGATGTGGACAGGGAGGGAGTTCCAGGCATGGGGGGCAGCAAGGGAGAAGGGACGAAGGCGGTTAGGGGAGCTGATTAGATGAGTTTATTGTTGTACAGAAGGGTTTTATATTTTATTGAGATTATGCATTGTACATGGATGTAATATATTTACACAAATATTTTTCTTATTAGTAAGTATTTTAATATACATTTACATTTGGTTTGTGTGTGTATGCAGTAGGGTTTTTTTGGTGATTTTTTTGAGAGAGAGAGAGAGATGGAAGAAGTTACCAAGGGATGCAATTCAGTCATGAATTGTGGGTCTGATTTGTTGTCAAGTTATATTTATGTTTTTCATGCCTCAAGCTGAATAATAATCATGTAATTGGCAAAGTATGTTTGACTGCATTCTGAATAAATTCTGTTTAAAAGCATTATTCAAAACTTTGCTCTTATTTCATGGAATTTTTTTTAAAAAGTCCTTGAATATTTTAAACCTTTCAATATTTTAAATAAGTATTTTGGCACTGGAGAAAACATTAGCATATAAAATCTACAAACGTAAACTAATTCAGCATTCACTTGTGATAATTTTCAAAGAAGTTTGTGTGTAGTGCCTAAGCCTTTGAGGTGCTGAGTTCCCTCACTTCCCTACAGGGAGTAGCTTCTAGGTCTTCAGTGTTATAATGAAGCCATCCCCAACTTCCCCTGTTTAATATTTCAGTGAATCATGTTATGCTTGTGATATCACATTTCTTTTTACATAGCAGCAGGCTAAAGCCTCACACACATGAATCTGTTTTCAATGACCTAGTGATTTCAAGTTAAAACAAATATTTTCAGCAATAATGCAAGTGTTAAACATTACAGGATATGTAAATATCTGAGCAGGAGGGACAAGATCAGACATTTTTCTTAGATTTTTTACGAATAACTTTATGCTAGAATGGAGTCTTCATTTGAGATCCTCTCATCTATAGTTTAATGATCAAGGAACACATCCCTGGTATACTAGAATTTTAGTATTGAGCCAAACCGAGCCTGACAAGACCTGAATGGCCTCACAGGCTTGGTTCAATCTGATAGCCCTCCCTGCCCAAGACCCTCAGATTCAGGCCAAGCTCCCTGTGAGTGAGAAGCCATGTCCTCATCGTGTGCTCTGTTGCAGGGGAGAGCACATCAGGAAAAGAGTGAGGAACGCCTTAGCCCCACTATTTTTCTGGTATGCGCTCTGCCCATGGGGCAACATGACATTACAGTGCTCCATAGAGGTGGAGGGCAGGTCAGGAAAAGGATGGGGGATGCCTTTTCCTGGCATGCTCAATGGGGTGGGACCACCCCCAGTTACATCAGACCTGGGCTCCAAAAAGCCTGGCTGCATCGGGATCAGGCTCAGTTCTGACTTTTTAGACCAAACGGGGCTCTAATTTCTCATGTAGTAGTTGGCACATTAATTTTATATTATTAAAAAAAAAAAAGGTGAGATTGGACCAATCAGCATCAAAAACTAGCAAAACTGGATTCACTCCATCCTACCTCGAGAAGGCAGAGCATCTGCTAGTCCTGGTAAACAGGATAAGATAAGTATAACTCAGTCCAGCTCCATTTCAGTCAATGGAATTGTGCCAATTTAGCTGGACTGAAGAGTCTATATTTTTCAGACTGGAATAATGCCTCTTTGGTAAATTGTGTGGAGATAAAACAAGTGGTTTTTTTGTATGCTTCCTAGACAACCATACACGCTTCTGTAAAACCCTGTAAAAATGTAAAACCCTGTAAAAACCCTGTAAAAATTCTGTTAAAATGTCATGAGATTATAAAATGACCAAATTAGATACAGAAAAATGTAAACAGTAAGCAAATGCACTGGGAATCTCAGAGACGCTAATGACAAAGCTTCCATTGATTTCAGTAGCTGAAGGATGAGGTAATGCTAGCTATCACTTGGTGTTTTTAAACAAACACGGTGATGGGGGGCGGGGGGCGGTCCGTGGCCACAGCATGGCTCTGACTCAGCACCCATACAGGTGGGATTCAAGTGAGCAGCTCCCAGCTTGGCTACCGCAGCCACAGAGGTAGCCCCCACACACTCCCCCTGGCATAGGTAGAATGTTCCGGGCTGGCCTTCGCAAGGGACATGCCCCTAGCACGAGCACTGGGGAACCTGGGATCGCCAGTGCTCCCAGCCAGTTCTTGTGACTTACAATAGCAGCTTACTCCACTCACAGTGCCTATGAGTGTTGGACCTGTTTGCTGGCATGGCTGGCTACCACCATTCATATGGGCAGGGGCTCTGTGGCCACCTGTTGCCACTGAGCTATTTAGCATGTCCTGCACGGAGCACTCTGGATTTCCTAGCAGTGCTCCCTGCATGGCCATGAGTGGGTGCTCCAAGGCTAATGGGAGCGCGGGTCTGTCCGCTCCACCATCAGACAGGTGGTTGGCTCCTGTGTGGCCATACAGGGTAGCATTTCATCTGAAAACATCCACTGTTGGCATACAGGGTGTCTAGTAGGGAAAAAACTTTTTTTTAAAAAAAAAATGAATTGTTCAAAAACTGAGGTAGGGCCCATTTGAGCCATACAGTTATTATGTAGAGTCTTATTTGGACTCTTTATATTTCCTGGCTCTGGCCCATGGATCCAATCCCGATTTCCTACACTTACACTCAAGTTCCAAAAGAGTAAGCTCAGAGGAAGGGAGCAGGGGAAGGACCCATAGCGTAGAAATGTGATCTGGACCCTCTCCTTCCTTTCCCCATCCTAAGGCTATCTCTTAAGCAATTTCCACCCACAGGGCCCTCCAGAAAACTGGAGGAGGCCCCATGCATGGAGGTGGGGGGGTGTCCGTGTAAACGGTCACACACCCACCTCCACCCACCACAGCCAAACACCCATCCCCTCACCCGCCTCTGTCTGTGTAAAAACGGTCTAAGTGCCTATTTGTCACATATTTCTCTCTGACCACTCCAAAATCCTAATACTGCCTTTATGTAATTCTTACCATAATTTGTAGCCCTGGATCATTAAACATGCATTCTGTTATTGCTAAGCATAATCGTGAGATGCTAGAAGCATTATAGGTTTGCAAATATGTGTTTCTCAGTAAATGGATGACTGTTTTTTTCATGCTCATTTGAATTTTGCTTATATGAGAATTTCAAATAGTGTACTTTAGAGGAGAGAAAGAGAGAGCAAGAAGACTGTACATAGCAAAAATTAACTAACAGAAACATGATTACCAAGGAATTGCTGCAGCATATTCTGTTTATGTGGCAGAGGTTTTACAATATTTACTTTATATGATAAAAGTTATACATAGAATTCTATGTTGTTTGTTCAGCCTATTATGCAGATGGTGCTTGATTAAAATCTATGTAAAACCACAACAATTACTGCAAGATAGTGTGCATAAAACAGCTCTCCTAGCTCCATTAAAGGCTTTGGGACTATTGTAGTTTATTTTAAATATTCTTACACGCATTTACTAACTTCTCAAGGGACATTTAGATATCAATGATGTACCTTATTTGATATTCTTAAATCCTGTACTATACATCCTTGTGATCTATTATCTGTGCATCATGGTTAGTGCACACTTTTTTAAAGTGAAAGATTATTGCCTTCTTGTGATAAATAAGTTGAATACATCACTATAATTAAGGAATAAGGCATGACAGGAGGTAGATTACCATGAGCTAACTACACCTCTAGTGATTTTGAGACATATATTTTCAGGATATTATTGCTGGAATTCTTTATATTTACTTATTTAAAAATAAAAAAACCACCTTTTCCCCAGTCTCCTTTTAATACTGGAGTACGTGAAACCATTTGATCATTTAGATTAGAAAGTATAATGTCAGAACTCTTCTGGAAGCTCTTTTCTTAAATGAGATTTCTTTCTGCTTAACCTTTTATGTATATTAAGACTAATTTTATATGGTTAATATAATAAATTGGACACTACAGTATCCTAAGTAACTATACAATTGTTATTCCTAATGGCCAAATACAAAGATTAAAAGAGAAGATTTAACAACATTACGATGTGAATGTTGTCAAATCTCCTTGTTTCTGGGATTTGTGAACTGTTACTTAGAAACGTTGCATTGCTACTATCAAATTTACTGTGGAACACTGTGTGTGTACACCACAATACAACTCTGTATGTTGTTTATCTTGTAGTTACCTCTGTAGTGTGGAGTGAAATAACAGTGAGAGGCTAAAAGGTGAACTATAGGAGAATTAGAGGAAACGGGGACAGTTATATAAAACACAAACAACATTCTGCTCATTATCAAGTAGACTTCCATCAGTTTCCTATAGTTCTTCTACTATCCTCCATAGCCATTAACCACATATTGAATGTTTAATCAATAGTATCACAGGCGCCTGGCAAATAGAAATTTCATTTTCAGTTACATTCACTACATTGTTTACAGTATGGAAGACCAAATCCTGCTAATCAGTGGAGACAGATTTGGCCTCAAGCAAGCATATGCAACAATATTCATAGTAAACTTCCATTCTTAAACCCCTCACTTGCTGCCTGATCACACTTTTTACTTTTAAAAAGGAAATATACATATTTATAAAGAAATTACAGATTCAGATCCATTACAGAGTTTGGAGCTGCAATTTCCAGATTTAATTTACAGGTTTGGATTATGGATTATTTAAATCCATTAAAAAATAAAAATCATTGTGCCTGCGCAAAATGGCTGCCAGGGTGTTCTGTGCATGTGCAGCCCTTCTGCAAAATGGCAGCGGCAGTGTCATTCCCATTTTGGAAAAGGGAAGGTGATCTGCACGTGTGCAAAATAGCCATTGCACATGTGCATACCAACTGCCCTTTTCCAAAATGGTGGCAATGCCACTGCCACGATTTTGAAAAGGGCTCGCATGTGAAAAATGGCCCCACCACTATTTTGTGCATGTGCAATGACTTTTTAAATATTTTTTTTGTTTTATTTTTTATTTTTCTTAAAATTTAAATACAGATCCATAATATGAATCCATAACAGTATAACCTTTTATGGATTAATCCAAATCCATAATCCCCATCACTAATATTTAATATTAGTGTAATTCTGTTCCTTCTCCTCTCCCGTTCTCGTCTTGGGTTATAATCTTTTGCAGGGAAGAGACAGTGGGCTAGATATTCTGGTCTGTTATGGGTGAAGTGGAGAACTAGAGCCAATGATTTTGCTCTGACTGTATCATTTTAAACAAAATTGGGTCCTTATTCTAATGTAATTTTTTTGCATTCTGTTATCTCTGCAACATTGTTAGCAGATCCTGCACTAAATAAATTAAATAATACGTAAATTCCTCCTCCCCCCCCCCCCCCCAATGGATTTGCTCCTCTTCACAGTCTAGGACTGAAGGAATTTTTAACTCTGCACAAAAGCTCTTTTTTTCATCTTTGTAAAGCATGAGCCTCATTCTTTCTTTATTCCGCTTCATAAAGTGCAGCCTTGCTTTTGAGTAGTCATGAGTAGTGTAGAATGTTACCCCTCTATATCTGGAACTGGCATAATTGCACCTCTACAAGTTTTACAGCATTGGAATATCAGGCCTGAAGCATTAAGTTTAGGAGAATTAATTTTTCTTAAATGTGTAGATATGGGGTATTTTCAGATGTTAGGAGATCGCTGTTCACCACACTGAATCACAGTGGATCCCGTGTGGTGGCAGCAATGGCGTGATCATCTGTGTGACCCCTGCCACATGTTCACCACAGTGAATCTCTGGTGGGGGTCACAGCTAACCACGGCTCTGAGGCCAGCCTCAGGGCTAGAACTATGGTTAGATTGGCCACGATCAGGAAAGGGGCAAAAGTAATGTCAGTTACCTTGCCCCGTTCTGGAATCATGCCCCGAACCACCATACGGGATCGGGCGCAGCAGCCTCATTGGCCGATATGCCCGCCTGGCTCCCCGTGGGTGGGCAGCCGACGGAGCGCGGGGGGGCGGAGCTGAGCAGCTGCACGTCGCACCGCACATCCCTCCCCCCTCCCCGATCCCCATCAGAGATCAGGTTGGCACGTCTAAAGGACGGACGGCCTGATCACGGACCGGGATCCGAGACAGATCCTGGTCCAGGGTTCAGTGTGGCGGGCCAAGAGGCCCGTCACATCTGAAATTACCCACTGTCTGCTAAGGACCTCTATTCAGACAAAACATTTTATTATTAAAACTAGAATTATTTTACAGGAAGACTGGTTACTATTCTGGGGCAAAATCATTAACATCAATAGGCAAAAGACCAACACAGAGGCCCAAAAGAATGCTAATGATTCTCCAGCAACCATACCTGCAATTGTTGATTTTGATTAAGACTAGTGCAGTTGAATTAACTTTTCTAACTCTCAGTTTCTCTAGTTCTTCAAATCAGCTCATACTGAAGCCTCTGGAAAGACACTGGTTTCAGTGGAAATTCAAATAAGCCTTAGGCAGGAATAATCCTCTAAAGTAAACAAAATTCAAAGTAGAAATTTATATTGCTCTTTCTGTGCTTAAATGGTCCATGTGACTGAACGAGTGGTCAGTATATAATGAAACCTAATGTAAATCTCTAGTGATTTCAACTCTTTGAAGATATGCCACCACCATTAACAGTAAGAGTTTTAAACATAAAGAGATGAGAAGCTAAGCCATAAATCGGATGGCAATAATTTTTATGAAAATAAAATGTATGAATAATTTTAGGAAAACACTGTTACATAACCTGGAACATTTATAATACACTTTATAGACAAAGTCATGTGAAATGATGTCAGCAATTTGGATTATCAAAAAGACTATAATTAAAATGCCATTTTAAGTTGCTAAGTCCAAAATATATGTCGATTGCATATGCCTCAATGCCAAATGGAGCTTTTTGTTTGTTCCGCATTTTAATGGGTTTCTCTGTAATGCATTGTGTCATTTTATTACAGGTTAATGGTGGAGAAAAGCGACCTGCCTCTGATTTGGGAAAGAAACCCAAAACTCCCAAAAAGAAGAAGAAGAAGGACCCTAATGAACCACAGAAACCTGTGTCTGCCTATGCATTATTCTTCCGAGACACTCAAGCAGCCATCAAGGGCCAAAATCCAAATGCTACGTTTGGTGAAGTCTCAAAAATTGTAGCTTCAATGTGGGATGGCTTAGGAGAAGAGCAAAAACAGGTACAAAGTGCTGTTGATTGGTGAGGGCAAGAGGTTTGTTTCAATAAATGTGTGATTAACAGCACATTATCTAAGCATTCTGAGTAGGTTCTTAGATTACTAAAACAAAACCAGAAAATGTGCCACATCAGACCCAAGCTGAAGCAGAGTTAAGGAAACTATCGCATAATTTCTTATGTCAAGTTATTATTCCACTAGAAAGAATATTTGATTTTCTAATCTCTGCCTATGACTTTATATAGCAACTGTTAAGATTTTGTATACTAAAATCTTAGTAACAAACCAACTAGTGGGCCTTGGTTTGTTACACTCATGCCTCTTCATGCAGACATAGTATAGAAGAACCTTTTCGTAAATGAGAATAAGGCCCCATGTTACTTTATTTTCAGTGTAATAAAATCAGCAACACTTCTTTTCTTCTGCTAGCCTTAACCCTTTTGTCTTCAGCACCTTTTACCTTCTCTGACTTGACCAACATCTACAGCCTCTCTGCTCAAACCAGTCCCTCACTAATACCATAATACCCATGCTAGTAGATTATCCAAAGTCTTTCATGGCATCCTTTCAGGCTACATGGAACCACAAGCTCAGCTTTTTCCTTTATTCAATTTCTCTCTATGGTTTTATGAAATACTGTACACAGTAAAAGATACTTAGCCACTCCCTGAGAATCTTCCAAGAGTTGTAGTGCGTGTGGGAGATTGATAGCCATGAGGTTTGTGCCCTGAATATTATAAGACACCTTTGGGGCCCTGAATATTATAAGACTCCTTTGATAATTGATCACTCTGTGGCAAGTGCATTTTTGCTCCTGTACATTGAAGCTATTGTTTCTATTTTAAAGAAGAAATGCATCACAGTTGGAAAAATTTCCAATTCTTATCATTTTATTTTATGGGTCCTATCTGTAGGACGTCATGGGGCTCTTTTCATCACTCTCTTGAAAAAAAAGGCTCAGGGCAACTGTAAGAGACAATTTTGTGGAATGTAAAGCAATGTTTAGAGCTCCCGTTTGTATAAATGTTAAAGTAATAATTGTATCCATATCCAGCTCTACACTTCTTTTTTTTGCTCTTTCCAGTTCCATTATGGTAATTTGTACTTAAGTTTCATAGGCCCTTTTCACACAGACACTCTAACACTGATAAAATGGGTGTTACATTTTATTATACATGTTACAGGGCACGCACAGGGCAACACTGCAGCCCTGCACATGGGCCCTTTGCACACGAGATGCCTCCATCCAGTTTAGCTGGGTGGAGATGGGTGGAGGTGTCTGTGTGAACACCGTGCGCAGCGGGTGTAGGTGCGTGTGTGCTCCCGCGCAACACCCATTTCCACTCACCACCCACCCACGGGGCAACAGACTCCAATGATGGTTGCTCCGTGGGGAGTGGGTGGAGATGAATGTTGAGCAGGAGCACACACGCACTTACACCCACCACCCGCAGTGTTCACACAGACATCTCCACCCAGCGAAACTGGATAGAGGCATCTCGTGTGAAAAGAGCCCATTTTGCAAGGCTGCAGTGTTGCCCTGTGGGTGCCCTGTAACATGTATAATAAAATGTAACACCCATTTTATCGGTGTTAGAGTGTCTGTGTGAAAAGGCCCATAGAGAGAGGCTGTTCCCAGTAAATCCCTATTCCTTTTGTGAGCCTACCTTAGAAATATAAGATTAAATGTTATTTTACTTAATCCATATGACTTGACAGATACATCTATGTGTGTTATAAGCATATGACTGCAGTGAGATGGATGTGGGAATCATGACTGCACAGGAATATAGTCAACCATGGTGTCCAATTACAATTTGTAGTTAAAAAGTAAAATTATGTTTGTATCATTAAAAACATAAAATCAGTATGGATGGGAGAAGCACACAGACAGGTTCATATTATTAATATTTTTAAAGATTCGCATCCAAATGAATCCTTGGCAGAATAGTCTAATTCTTCCACTGTAAAAAGATGTGGACAAAGGACAGTGTCCAGTTAAAATTAATGATACTGTAAGAGTTCCCCTTCAGAACCACTGGTATGAATTATTATTTATTATTTGTATTGCATCCATTCAGAACTAGTCTATGGAACTATCAGAACTTGCACGTAAAGACTGTTTTTTAGCATGCCATAGAAATTCCTAAGACACTGCTTCATGAAGCAGTCCTTATGAATGAATGAATGAATGAATGAATGAATTTTATTTATGGCCGGTTTTGGCCAAATTTTGACAATTTCTCATAAGAGAAATAAAGACAATCTCATAATACATATCCTCATAACAAAGAAAAACACACATAAAAACATCACCTATCATACAAAGTCTGAGTGATCTTAAAATTAGCCCATACTCCAAATTACTTTGGTTACTAATTTCTCGCAAATTCAGCTTTTCAACACCATTTTAACATAGGGGCTACATCAGTAATAATAATTTTAAAAATGATCGTTCTCCTACAAACACCATCCAGGGACAGTCTCCGCTAGGTAATGTTTCATACCATCAATTATCGTGGGGAAAGTGCTCGATTTCCCTTTTTGACCATTCTTTTCCTTTTCATCTGGGCAGCATGTACATATTTAGCAAGATCATCATGTGGCTCTGAGAGCAGGGTTCTAGGTCCTTTGTTGTTTTTTCTTAGTATCACTTAGTTGCAAACTGACATTTGATGATACAGACCTACATAACACTAAGAACTGTTTCATGGAGTAGTGTCTTAGGAGTTTCTGCTAGAGGTGTGCACCAGGGGCCCATGTTGTTTTTGTTGTTGTTTCATTTTTGTTATTTAAATATGTCATTTTTGTTTTCATAAATGTCAAATCTTCGTTTTTGTTTTCCATTGGTTTCAATGGAAACACATTTTCAGCTGTACCTTTTTTGTTTTTCATTATATTTGGCTGAAACATGGAGGGTTTGTACCTCCAATGGAAGGCATTAAGTGTACCAAATTCCAAAAAGGTTGGATAAAGGAATCCAATTTTATAAGCAGTTTAACTATGTTATTTTGCAAAAAAATCTTTATATACATTCTTAGCTTTAACGTCTTTGCCTCATATTTAATGTAGATGACACTTGGCAGATTTATACCGCTTCCCATACTTACTATCTCTGCCAACTTTCAGAAGGATTGGCTAAAGGGTCCTGGTGGTATAAGCAATTAACTTATAAATGCATGTCTAATTGTAACATCTTTATAGTCCAACCAGTGTACATGAAATTTGGCAGGGCTGTATATCACACTTTCATGATCATCTCTGCCAAATATCATAAAGATGTGATAAAGGGTCCCAATTTTATATATCTGCACAGCATATGCAGAGAAGGAGCCAGGGATTCTCTTATGTGTCACTGTGGTATAAGATCAGTTTATGATGCCAATTGACCCGCAGAAATGTCAACCAAATATCTTCATCCTGTGCTGTGACCATTGCAACTTGTTACTGAGAAGTCAGAAGCATCTGTTTAGGGAGGAGCCAATAGAGATTCTCTTATGTTCTCTGTCACAATGCTGCAGGATGTGATTGTGATGATAACTGGTCCGTCTGGATGTGTAAACTATTTGCTGGGCTGCTATCCCCAAAGTCCCAGTCAGGGGCGGCTGCTGGGTTTTGATGTTGGAGGGCACTGGGGTAGTAGGCTGGCCTAGGAGCAGAGCCTAGCCTAGGGGCAGAGCCAGGGATACGGTAGGCAGAGCCAGGGCATAACCCAGCCAGAAGCAAGGAGTTCCCAGGACTAACATTGGATGGACATTACATTACTTAATCCAAGTAGGCAGGCAGGCAGATCACCAGACTAACAGTTACATCTCATGATTTCAAAACCTCAATTTTATCACAAAAATCACATTTCTAGGTTTTTGAACTTCCATAAGATCACCAGACTAACAGTTACATCTCATGATTTCAAAACCTCAATTTTATCACAAACGTCACATTTCTAGGATTTTGAACACTGATAAGATCACCAGACTAACCGTTACATCTCACGATTTCAAAACCTCACTTGAATCACGGGGCATTAAATACTAATTCCCCCTCACCCTCTGCTGCGTGTGTGTTGGGGGGTGGGGGGAATTAGTATTTAACACTCCACATCATCAAGTGAACAAAACCCATATAAAAACCAGAAAACCACACATAAACAAAACAAACCATTCCCACAAGCCCCCAAAGGCATCCCCAGCAGCCAAACACCTGTGCAAGCACACAGGCCTTTTTTTAAAAAATTGGCCCATTTCAGGGATGCATTGCCACCAAATCAGACACATCCAGACCAGCATCCCTAGTAGCTTCACCAACAAACTGCCTGTTCAAGAAGCAATTGAGGTTGTCCCCTTGAAGACCATTATTCAGATAAATAGCAGTACATGCACTGCCAGTCAAAGGCAGGCACCTGGCATGGCAGGGGGAGGGAGGCTGTAGGAGGGAGGATGTGGAGCAACCCAAAAAACTGACAGACACATTAACTGGCCAGTTACTGAATGCTTCCAGCTTTACAGGAACAATCAGTAGTGGCTTTGAGGAGGGCATATGGGGCGGCCCTCAGGCAGGCATAGAAGGAACATAACTGGGACCTTTTTAAACAGTTTGGCCCCTTTGGGGGCTGCATTCCTACCAAAGCAGGCCCCGAGTCCAACGAGCATCATCCCCAGCAGCCACACCTTATCCCCAGCAGCCAGATGCCTGTCCACACAAACTACTTTCCAGCTACATCAGGAAGCAGCAGTGAAACAGCGAAGGGACCATTTCCCAGTGGCGCTCTTGGTCTGAATGCTGAGCCGCCCGGCTCGCATTCAGACCAAGTTTGTCCCTTCTAGGACTCCAGACTCTGGAGTCCCAGAAGGAGTCCAGGCAGCTAGCGCTCACTGACTGAGCGCTCTCTGCCTCTGTCTCTGCCGGCAGCTGAAATTGACATCGGAGTGCTGCACTGCTCTGACTGCAAGCCAAGCTGAAGCAGTCAGAGCAGCATGGTGCTCCTATGTCAATTTCAGCTGCCAGCAAAGACAGAGGCAGAGAACGCTTAGTCAGAGCGGCGTGCCTTGCCCCCACTCTCCCCCGTCCCCGGTGCCACTGACAATAGCACTTAGTGAACGCTACTGTCAGTGGCACCGGGGACGGGGGAGAGCGGGGGCAGGGCACTGCCCCAGGCGCCCTCAGGCTAGGGCCGCCACTGGTCCCAGTTATGTTCCTTCTATGCCTGCCTGAGGGCCGTCCCATATGCCCGCCTCAAAGCCACTACTGCTTGGTCCTGTAAAGCTGGAAGCATTCAGTAATTGGCCAGTGAATGTGTCTGTCAGTTTTTTGGGTTGCTCCACATCCCTTCAAGAGGACAACCTCAATTGCTTATACAATTGGGTCCCTTTTTCAAATTGTCCTGTAGTTTGGCAGAGATGACAGGGAAGGTATGTGATACATTTTTGCGAAATGTCTTGTAAACAGGATGGAATTTTTAAAAGTTACAGCTGGAAATGTATTTTCAAGTTAATGTCTTATACCATCAGGACCCTTTATCCAATCTTTCTGAAAATTGGCAGGAGTGTTAGGCTTTTTGAGAGACATAATATTCACAGGTTTCATGCAAATTGGATGGAAAATAAAGAAGTTGTAGCCATGAATGTGTATGGAGCCTTTCTTAAAATCCCAACACTCAATTGCTTCTAAAATTGGTTCCCTTTATCTAATCGTTTTGAACAATGGTTCACATTGGGGGTACAATCCCCCCAATTACCATCACAATTGAATAAGAAACAAAAACGTTATAGCCAGATATATGTTTTTCAGTTTTTTCCCTTTATTCTAAAAACAAAATGTCATTTTCGTTATCATTATTGTAATAACGAAAATGGCATGCACACCCCTATACTGCAGCATGCTCAAATTCAGCTTTTCCCCACACATTTAGTTAGCTCCAGAGATCTGTTCTAAGCAGATGAGAGGACATACATAAACCTTGTTCCCTTACTGTCTTGCTGAAGAATGTCTTCAGTATAACAGTAGGTAGAAGCAGTAGTCTGATATTATTCCAAACCCTTGCATGGAACTTACAAAGGGATGAGACTCTTTGCTCACAACTTTTCCCTGAGTTTACAATCTAATATAATTCTGTCCTCCATTCATTGCCTGATCCGAATTATTTATACCTTTTAGAAGAATTGGCCCTGAATATCCAAGGAATTCTCGTTTTATTTGATTTCCCATAAAGGCCGTTTTTACATTGATGGCCGCACCCACTGCTGGGTGTTCCAGCCCGGG
>QEPC01012005.1:158636-222728 GCA_003113815.1 Sphenodon punctatus | reverse complement strand
TTTTTTTTTTTTTTTTTTTAAAGATGTGGAAATCCAGAGTACAAAGTCCATCAGTTGTCAGGGGCAACCATGGAATTTGTTTAATGGGGTGAAAACTGACATGACGCTTACCACCCTTTAACCACCCTTGGTAGTTATTTATGCATGTTGCAGGGCTGTATTGGTGCCCTATGCAGCCCTGCAACATGCATAAATAACTACCAAGGGTGGTTAGTGTCATGTCTGTTTTCACCCATGGTGAGATTTCATGGGGAAGTGAGGGGATAGTTGGATTGTGGGGAGATTGGGGGCGGAATAGAATAATAGATTTCAGTAGTCCTAACCTAGTAAGTATTGTTGTGTTTTAAATTAAAAATCAATTATTTACCATCTGTACTGTGGCTATAGGTGTTTGGGGGGAACTTCTGTAGTGATCTTTAAAGTTGGCAACAGGAAACAAATGGCCAAGTGGCCTGGAGTGAGGCAAGGTGCAGGCCAACACCAGGACAAGTTGTGACCGATACCCAGGTTAAATTTCTATATTCCCTGAATCAGCTGCCTTCAAGCCACCTCACTGACTTTATTAGGAGTTCTATTAGACCATGGCATAGACAGTGTTATGTTTACTACAAAAGGGTGACCTGCTCCCAAGAAATGAACAGTATACTAAAGACTGGTTTTGGAACATTACAAACTTCGAAATCGGTGCAAGCTCAGGCCTATGTTTGGCTGTCACACAAGCCTGGAACTAAGGCCCCTTTCACTCAAGACACCCCCTCCCCCCATCCACGTGGGCGAGGGAGGGCATCAGTGTGACAGTGGGTGGGGATGGGTGAGTTGCGTGCCCACTCCCGTGCTCCATCCACCTCCACCCATCACCCACGTACAGAGGCATTGAGGAAAATGGAGGTGCCTCCATGCATAGAGGTGGGTGTATGTCCATGTGCCGGGCCGCACACCCGCCGCCACCTCCACCCATCCCCCACGGACTGCAGTGTCTTGGCGATTCATTTAAAAAGGGCCTAAGAGGGGCAGGGTCATGATGAGACATGAGAAATAAGATGTCATTTTTAGGTGTTCTTTACTGACAGATAAAGGGAACACCTTATGGCGAGGCTGTGTCTGTCTGTGGCTCTGTATGTCATGGTTGACAGCACGCCCATTGTGACACAGCCAGGCAGGGACTAAGTATTAAGACTCCTGGTCCCCAGGCAATGGTGGCAGGGACTAATAATGACTGCATCCATACAGCAAGTAGGAAGGGACCAGGAGGGAGGGGGCAGCCAGGGGGAGGGAGAAGGGTCAGAGAAGGGGGAGCTGTAAAGAACGCCTATGCTTTGCATATATGAACACCCCCTGGATGTGCATCTTTCCTTGTTTAGTCTGAAGAAATTGCCCCCCTTGTTATGCAGTCCACCCCATCCTACCCCCACTCCTAGTGCTAATGCCCTAGCTACAGGCACAGTTGACCTTACCACAGGGCAACCGCTCTGGGCCCTGCTCTTTTCTCTACTTCTGGGGACCCTACAGTGGCTCTAATTTTTAACTGGGCAGGATGTGAGGCCTCCACTCCCTTCCATCGGTGCCCCAAACATGACCACTTCTGGGGCCCCGTGGAGGGGATGGTGAATGGGCCACCAGGGGGGCCTGCATTTTATCAGCTCCGTAGGCCCCAAAAATTCTAAGGCTGGCCCTGGCTACAGGCCTGCCACACAAAACTGGTTCAAGCAAATCTAAAATGTATAAAGGTATTTTCAGATGTGACGGCACTAGTCACTGCCACATTTTGATCCTGCCTGGGATGAGAGCTCTCACTCTGGGCAGGATCTGGCCCCACTGCTGAACAGATGTGCCAGCAGCCAGGGCTAGGGAGAGAGCAGGGGTGACGTGTGGATGTGGTTTGCATGGCCATGCCCCCTGCGCTGCTCAGCATGGCCACGCCTCCTCACTAACGGGTGGGTGTAGTGACCTATGAGGCCACCACGCCTGCCTGGAAAAGCTCCAGCCACTGGCCGGAGTTAGGTAGAGCAGGCCATCATACGTGATGGCCCGCTCTACCCCAATCCAGGGATGGCTTCCCCGAACTGCAGCAGGGCTTACTCCAGGTTGTGAGGTGGCAGGGAGTCTAGGCAGTGTTTGCTCCCGCCCGCAGTAAATATCTGTCAGGTAGGAACAAACGTGACACCACCATGGGTGGCCATGCCGGGATAAGCGTGGTAACATCACGTCTGAAAATACCCTAAGAAAACGTGGAGAGAGCTGGGGAAAAAGCAGAAATACCTTGAACCATATATGATGGCATTCCTCTTTGAGCTGGATTTTTACAGAAAATTGCGCAGAGTTCTACTTAATACCATCCCACACATTGTAACTCTGCAACTGTAGAAAACAATTAAAGTACTCTAGAAAATAATCAAGATACGTCTGTTTTTAATACCTGCATAGATCAGTATCTAGTTTGCTGTTACATATAATGCTTATATCAATGGATTCTAAACCATACAAGGACTATTTGCAAATTGTGTGCACATTTGTATGTATAAGTGACCTTCATCTCAGACTGGAAGGGCTGCACATTTTGATATACCTTGTAACAACCCTTTCTAGAATTCTGCAATACTAGAGCTTGTTTGAAAATGTAAAGGGAGGGGATTGTGAAATAATCACTCTTAGTCATACACACACACACACACACACACAGAGAGAAAATAATAAAAAGCAAGTCTGTTTCCCTATCTCCCCACAAAATAGTTAAACATAAATCAGCTTTAACAGTAATATGTTGGTGTACATCTTCCTCAATGTGGTGGCCAGTGAGCTTTCTAGTCTTCTGTCTGTTTCTACAGTAATTCTTTTTTCCTTCTGTGCTCTCACACATCTAGTTTTTGAAGCAGATTTCTATAGGACATGGCCCTCTAAACACATTTTACTACAAAGAGAAGAGAAATGTCTTGCTAGTGATCTGAGTTAGGCACGCTAAATAGTTGAGCCTCTTTTGCTTTCAAACAGAAGGCTGGTTCAAACTGGGTTAAGAGGCTGCTTAGGTCATTCTCTGTCTTTTAAAGTGAAAAAGGAAAGTCATTTTAAATCAGAACCAGATGTAGATGTACTAAGTGAACCTTAAGTTCTAATTGAAGACCCAGCAAGGCTGTAATAGATTTAGCAAATTACAAACAAAATGTTCTTGTTTACACTACTGTAAGTGGCTTTAAAAGCTTCAGCCACAGACCTAAATAAATGTACTATTATGCTATAAGTGGAACTGAATGCTTTATTCAATGTACTATACAAGTTCATCTCTGCTGTAATTCTGTCGACTTCAGTCAGGTTATAGCAGGAATGAATTTGTCCCAATAAGTACAAATTGCAATGTAAATGTGTTTACTTAAATGTTGTATTGGTCATCATAGCAAGAAAAAAGATGGATGCACCTAGGGACGGAGCTTAATGATCAGAAAGCACATATAAGGCAACTGTCTGCGTGCTGAAACATATGCTTTCTTTCAGGCAGCATAATTTATACTCAGTAATATTAGCTGTAACAGTTCAGCTCAATAGCAACACCTCATTATTTTATCCTTCAGTATTTATTCCTATGTTTGACGCCTCATGAAATTACTGTTAATGTGTTTATATAAGGGCAGATCTGACACAAGTGGGAAGAATTTAATTTCCCACTCATTCTTTCCTGCTGATGTGTCCTCTTCCCCTGGTAGAAGTGGCAAGTGTAAATAGTTAATTTGCTTCAATTATGAGCCTGTCCTGCTAAATTAGAAGCAGCAGGGATATGAAGAGCTAGAATTATACTTATGAGGCAGCTGACAAATCCTCAGAGCCCACAAAATCAAATCATTTACTCATTGGTGCTCAAACACCCACTACACAAATGCTGCAGTTTATTCTTTATCATCTGATGGAACTAGGATTTTATGTTACCCATACTGAAGTAAACTGAAGTCATCCAGTGTTAGTGTCAAGATTTGTGATGCTGTTAGCACTTTAAGCACGAACCACATGTGTCCAAAAGTTTCTAACTTTACTACTAAAACTAATTTGGTATTTAAAAAAAAATCTGTCTAAGCCTGAAAGCAGTTTTTTTTAAACTTTCACTTTGGATCATAGTTATTAATTTATTATTATTATTATTATTATAAACATTTATATAGCACCGGTCATGTACCTGGCACTGTACAGAACATAGACATAGACGCGGTCCCTGCCTGTAGCTTACAATCTAAAAGACAAGGAGGGGGAGACAGGGAGAGGGGACAGTGGGAGAGACAGGGGAGAAGACGAACAAACATTCAGGCGGATGTGAAGTCTCAGGTGCGTGTACTTGGCTTGGTTACAATCAGGTTGGTTGCAGCAGTCTGCAGAGGAGAGCAGACAATAAGTATATGAGGAATGACTAGCAGGCATTGGGAAAGGTGGCGAGGAAAAAATGGGACCTGCGGAGGGATTTGAAGGAGCGGAGGGAGTGGGCAAGGCGGATGTGGGCAGGGAGGGAGTTCCAGGCATGAGGGGCAGTGAGGGAGAAGGGTCGAAGGCGGTTGGGTGAGCAGGAGAACGAGGGAGAGTGAGGGAGGGGACAGAGGAAGAGCGGAGAGCGCTTGCAGGAGTGCATAGGGAGATTAGGTCCTAGAGGTAAGGGGGAGCTTGGTCGTGGAGTGTTTTGAACGTGAATACCAGGAGTTTAAACAGGATACGTTCAGGAAGGGGGAGTCAGTGAAGAGAGAAGAGGAGAGGCTGCACATGGTCGAAGCGACGGGCAGAGTGAATGACCTTGGCAGCGGAGTTTTGGATTGCGATAAGGGGGGACAGGTGAGAGCGAGGGAGGCCAGCAAGGAGGAGGTTGCAGTAATCGAGGCGAGAGATAACCATGGCATGAACAAGGGTTTTGGCCGAGGAGGTAGAGAGAAAGGGGCGGATCCGAGCAATGTTATGGAGGGCGAATCGGCAGGATTTGGCAACAGAGTCAATGTAAGGTTTAAAAGAGAGGTGCGTGTCAAAGATGAAGCCCAAGCTACGGGCTTGGAGAACAGGATGGATGGTGACTCCATCGATGCAGATGGGCAGGTTAGAGGGAGAGGAAGAGGAGGGAGGAAAAATGAGGAGTTCGGTCTTGGCCATGTTGAGCTTGAGTTGACGTCGGGACATCCAGGCGGAGATATCAGAGAGGCAGTTGACGAGGCGTGAGTGGACAGAAGAGGAGAGAGAGGGGGTAGAAAGATAGAGTTGGGTGTCATCAGCGTAGAGATGATATTGGAATCTGTGGGAGGCAATAATTTTGCCAAGGGACAGGGTGTAAATAGAGAAGAGGGCCAAGGACAGAGCCCTGGGGGACCCCAACCGAAAGGGGGAGGGAGGAGGAGCTCAACTCGGGGAGCGAAACTTTAAAGGAGCGGTTAGAGAGGTAGGAGGAGAACCAGTCAAGGACAGAGTTTAATTATCATATTAAAGTTTAATTATCAAAATTAAGTTTAATTGTTCATATTCAGTTCATTTCATTATCATTCATTTCATTATTATATCACAATTATCATATTCAAAGTCATACCTGCAGATTTGTCAATATCTTTCAAATAAAGATGGTAGGCAAATTTACCCTCTAACCAGTGCCTGATCCCAGGACGTTGGGTCCCTCCCTGTGCAAAATGGTCATGCAGGACCTGTCCTAACATAGGAATGTTTGACGGATGGATACACACAAACTCACCCATTAGAAAAAGGCAGTTGTTACTGTACTTTATTTTTTATATTCAGTTAAATAGAGTGTCCCCTTCAGGGGCTAGGGCTCTTTGCATTGCAGGCCCTAAGGGCCTGTGTATGTTACACATAAGTTGTTATTCCTAGTTTACCCATGGGCCTTGTGCATAGGGGGTTCCCCGTGAGCCCCAGGCTGTGGGGGACCTGCTGCGATTCAGTCAGTTATGTCAGGGCTTCTCATATTCATGAAGCCTTTGATCCTAAACCCCCTCCCCCTCCAAACATATGCTGCCCTGTGCAGTCACAGAGTCTGCGCTATTCTCGATCCAGCCCTGCCTCTGAGGTGCTGGCATTCTACACATGCAAGCTGGTGCTTTGTGAATATTTATACATGATATTGTTTTTCATATAATCAGGCATTCCTGCTGACTGCTCAAGCTATTATCGGTTCAAATGTGGCTTGAAAACACAGCAGCTTTGAATGGGAGTTAGAAGGAACTCAGTGGCCCTTCTCCCCAGAAGGGACTCAAGGAAATACAGTGCTTGCCAGGGATGGGCAGACGGGAGAGGAAGCATGATGCTGACTGAAATTTCCATGTGCTACATCTCCTCCCCTACTGTGTGAGAGTATCTTGCTAGATTCTTAGTTCCATGGACTCCCATTATGCTCTGCCCCTGCACTCTTTGTGCCATTTTGTCTCCCATGTGTGATTACTCCAGGGCTTGGCATGATCTGACCATATATCTAGGGGGAGATCTTCAAAGGCATGTAAGGAAACTAGGAGCCTTGCCATTGAAAAACAGTTTAAAGTAAAATAGGAGTTGCTTGCCCACCCCACCTTTTCCTCTTTTTGAATATCTGACCTCTACTCCAGCTCCCACTAATCAGCTATTTGGGTTCTTACAAGGAATTTTTCCATCAGAGCTAATAAAGTCAAATAGCTAAGTTTGGAACAGACTTTTAAAGCGATAATCAGGGTTCCTAGTTTTCTCTACCAAAAAGATAACGCCCCGTCTGCCCTCAGCAGGGGGGTAGGTTTGTGCCTTCCTGCCCAGAACAGGGTGTCAGGCAGGGGAAGGACGAGGAGGCCCTCGCCCCTCTCTTGCTCTGAAGGCATGGCCCTGTGGCCCAGTGGAGATGGAGGAGGGCACCTGGGGGGCGGTAAGCCTGGCAGATAAATACCTGGACCAACCAGGTGCCTCTTCCTCTCTCCCCCTTGTTACCCAAACATAGTTTTATTTTTATTTATTTTATTTATATAAAATTTATATCCCGCCCATCCTAGGGTGGCAAACAATAATCAATAAAACAATAAAAAAAAATTTAAGCAATTTAAAATACAATATGCGGGGAAAATAAAAACCCTCCCCACCCCTCCCCCTCACCAAAAGCCTGACGGAACAGCCAGATCTTACATATATGCCGAAATAGCAGGAGAGTGTGAGCCAACCAAGCCTCCTCCGGGAGCGAATTCCACAGCACAAAAAGTTCTAACATCGGTGGCCAACCGCCTCACCCGGGGAACCTCCAAAAAGGCTCCCACAGATGATTTCAAGGGTCGCACAGGCACATGGGGAGTGAGGTGGTCCTGCAGATAAGCAGGGCCCAGGCCATGAAGGGCTTTAAAGGTTAAAAACAGCACCTTGAACCTGACCCAGTGCTTTATAGGCAGCCAGTGCAGAGCCCGGAGCACTGGTGCCATGTGCTCCCTGTGACCCGCCCCCGTAAGGAGACGGGCCGCGTCTGCAGCCTCCGGACCAGCTTCTTGGGCAGCCCCACGTAGAGCGTGTTTCAGTAATCCAGCCTCAAGGTGATGAAGGCATGGATGACAGCGGCAAGGTCAGAGTCTGAGAGATACAGCCAAAGCCGCCGGACAAGATGTAACTTCTGAAATGCACTCCCCACCACAGCCACAACCTGAGATTCCAGGCTGAGCCGCGAATTGAGGAGCACACCCAGACTCCGCACTTGAGAGACCATGGGAGGGCGAACCCCACCCCCGAACCCCCAACAAGAGGAGATTCAACCACCCCCAGGTCCCCCAAGCCCTCATCCACCAACATCACCTCCATCTTGTCAGGATTCAATTGCAGATGGCTCGACCTCATCCAAACCCCCACAGCTGACAGGCACTGGGAATATAAGGAGACTGCATAGCCTGAGTCGATGGAAAAGGAGAGGTAGAGCTCAGTGTCATCAGCGTACTGATGACACTGCATGCCCTGAAACCCTTTCATGATCTCCCCTAATGGCTGCATATAGATGTTAAACAAGAGGGGGGACAGAATGGCACCCTGCGGGACTCCACACCTGAGGTCCTGGGGGGAAGATGTGCACTCCCCCAAGACCACCCGGTGAGTTCTCCTGGCCAGAAATGAACAAAACTAGTCCAAGATCGTTCCGCCAATTCTGGCACAGTCCCACAAGCGAGTCACCAACACTTCATGATCGACTGTGTCAAATGCAGCTGAAAGGTCTAGCAGGACCAGGAAGGTCTGACAACCCTGATCCAACACCAAATGGAGATCATCAACCAAGGCCACCAATACCATCTCCGTACCATACCCAGGCCGAAACCCAGACTGGGAGGGGTCAAGAAAATCAGTGTGGTCCAGATGTTCCTGGAGCTGCCGTGCCACAGCCTGTTCAATAACCTTCCCTAAAAAGGGAAGGCTAGAGACCAGCCAATAACTGGCAGCAGCAGCAGCATCAAGAGATGGTTTCTTGAGCAGGGGTCTAACCACAGCCTCCTTTAGGCAGCCAAGCACCCCAGAGCTCCAGAGCCACTAATAATGGAAAGAGCTCCAGAAATGTTATATCTCTGAGCAAGGCCTCCAGCATCACCTCTGTGTTAAGGTTGGCACCTGGCGCCAGGGAACGGATCATTCCATCTGAAAATGAAAGAGGGCATCACCAATATCATTGTGCACACCCGGCACGTGCTTGGCCAAGAAATACATATTTATGGAAAGGCATTTAAGCACCAACCAGTGAACCCAAACCATGACTCTGTCAAATTTGCTAGACTGTTGACTGACTACCTACACCACTGCCTGGTTATTGGACCAAAAACAGACATGGGAATCCCGAAATCACTGATCCCAGAGCTCCAGAGCCACTAATAATGGAAAGAGCTCCAGAAACGTTCAACCTCTGAGCAGACCCTTAGGAACCCAGGCCGGCAGTCACCGCTGGGTGTACCAGCTGCCCTGAAAGAAAACCCCGAAGCCTATACCCCCTGCAGCATCAGATACCACCTGAAGGTCAGTCTCAAATGGATAATCTTCGCACTAAACCTGGTTACCTGAGACATTACTATATGGTCAGTATTTTGCACCAAAAACCCAACTGCTCAAAAGCGTTAATTGCATCAAGATTCAAAATTAGCGGATTCAATAAATCGCTTCGGGGATTCTCATATAGCTCACATTCAAAGAACATATGAGTCATTGTTTTCACAGCCTAGAGACAACAATATTTACATTCCCTCAAATGAAACGGGATGTTAAGAATTCTACCTTTGGTCACCACCGAGGGAAACAATCCTACTCTAGCCAGCTTAAAGACTACTCTTGAGAACCAAGGTAGAGGCAGGGAAAGATAAGAAGCAGAACCATCAAACTGGGGTAATCCCTTATATATCAGAAATCATTTGAGAGTGAATCGCTCCTGTTTTATTCTGTAGCTCCTGATATTTCATAGCCTGCACTTCATTCTTATTCAAAATATTACAAATTAAAAATATTATTTTTAATATTAAAAATATATTTTATATTACCTTTCCTTCTGGAAGAACCCAAGGTTCTTTACAAACTGCAGTGAAATTTTGACGTCATTGACATTCAGTGGGAGTTTTGCCCTTGATTCCATTGGAAGCAGGATTTCAGGCCATAGTCTTTATTCAAAAATTACCCCACCCTCTGGCCACTTTTAGACAAGCGGTATTTAATCCATGGTACCTCGTTAGAGGTATTTAATCTGTGGTGTTAAAAAAATGTGCAAGCAGCGATAATGCGCGAGAAGTCTTTTCTAAAAGCCGCCCATGGTAATTTGAAAAGTCCTGTGATGACATCCCGCGAGTGTGCGCCTCTAAAATGTGTATAGCAATATTACCCAAGAATATTAACATAATCTATCCCTGGAAGTCAGGAAATAAACCGACAGTGGCAGTCGGACACTAAATCATTTGTAAATTCGCTCAGATCAACTGTGACCCATTTGGATTTTCCACCTGGTTTGCAAAGCACAGCTCAGTACTAGTAATTACTGTGTCAATCACATAGGTGTCAATCTGTGCTGGTTTGTTTTGTCTAAAGTTTATATTTGCCATTTTAAAAAAAAAAACCTTTTTAAAATAGCAACCTTTGGGATCCCAGACATAATGGGTACAAGTCCTCTGAAATCAGTAGCATTGCACTGCTTCTGCTAACGTTGAATTTGGTCTGTGATCTTTAATCTTTAATCTGTAAAGACTGAATGCTTTTCCCTAAATCTCTAATATGTCACCAGTGTCATTTTCATGTTCTGTAATCTAGGAGACTACTGAGCCAGATAGCTACCCCTGGGCTTCTTTTAGATACAGTGTGTATCTAGATTAAAAGTCAAATGGTAGCATATTTCAGTATCCACTAACCGGTTCTGTGGATTGTTTCTGTAATTGCTACATTTTTGTGGAGCTCTTATGGTTCTAGTCACTTCTATTATAAAATAAAAATATTAAAAGTAGAGTTTGACCTCCTACTTTGAAAAGTTGCTCCCCCCACAATCCCCTGGCCCCCTCTCTGAATATGAAAGGTATTTATTCATTCAGGTCTGGCAGAGGCAGAGAGTTGATTATTGGATTTAATTCTGAACAGCTGCACAGCAATATTCTACCTGATATTATTTCTGGAAGCCCAGGCTCTGAAAGTGGCGCTTCCATAGATCAGTAGCCCACTGGAGCCCAGTTTTTATCTGTACAGCCCCCACACAGCCCCCACTCATATGGTTCAGCAGATGAACCCAGTAAATGGAGAGGTGCCACACACAGCCCACCCTGCTCCCCTTGTGACTCACAGCCATAGCAAACTGAGTCTAGGAAGCTATGGTTTTAATTTGTTGTCCTTTTTTCTGCTTTTTGCAGTGCCTCTTTGGATCATTCCCAAAGTAAAAGTAAACCGCCTCAAAGCACGAGAGAGAGAGAGAGAGAGAGCTCTTTAGACTGTTCTAGGTGCTGCGCCCGGGACTCTATAGTCCTGACAGACCTGTATGTGGGCAGAGGTTGCACGTGCCCAATAGACAGGAAGCAGCCCTGTGGGCACACCTTAGCCAGAATTAGCCAACATTTGCCTGAATCATGGGTAGGCTGTACATTTTCCAAGACAATGCCATGAGTGGGGTGTCCGGTAGGGACGAACGTCTGGTGAACACCTAATAAATAGTGTGGTCTAATGTGGGCTATTGTCTCATTTGTTTGCATCCAATTGGTGATAACAGATGAGGGATTAGCCTGCTGGAGTACAGGGTTGTTTCATGGAGCCTGCACACAGCTGCCACTCGTGTGATCAGTGTGGGGAGCACAACAAATGGCCAGCCCCCTGCATGTATTCCCCAGATGCATGGGAAGCTGCTACTCAGGACCCCGCTGCACTGGTTTAACTCAGGAAACTCAACACACAGGGAGGCGTTCCTTGCTGGTCCGCCCCACTCCACGACCCCTTCCAGTATCCAGCCCCCTGCCATGATGCACAGCTGCATAAACAAGATGCTCCACCAACCACCCTAGGAGGAAGTCCAGCCCCTGCCATCCCATCCCACCCACGAAGGTATGGGCACCTGCCAGGACTCAGCCAGGCATAGGAACCATGTGTTACCCACAGAAGGCTGGCTACAATGAACAAATTGGATACTTTATTGAGCACCTATTGCAAGAAGTGAAAGCAAAAGTCAAAAAGAATAGCAACAGCTAAAGTCCAAGCAATCAATCTGTGCAGGTCGTGAGGTGAGTGCAGGTCACACCTCCTGCTTAAAGCACAGTTCATGGCCTGCAGGCAGCAAGCAGCACAGTTCTAGCAGGGCCTTGCCTGCTGGGGCTGGGGAACCCCTCTCTCTCCTTACACATTCTCCACTCAAACACCTGCCACTCATCACACCTTGCCACCATCACCTGCAGCACCATAGTGGGAGCTGGAAACATCCCCACACACCAAGGTGCCCAGCACATCCAGGAGTGTCCACACCTTGATCACAGCAGGAAGCTCTCCTTCAGAGGGGTCACCTTTCCTGTACTACAAGTCACTTGGTTCCCCAAAGAGATACAGCTCAGACATCCGATCCGGGCACTCCAGGTGGCCACACTGGTATCCTCACACTGGCATCAGGGCACTGATGAGAACAGGTGGCAGGGAAGGTCCAGTCTCTGTCAGAAAGACCACAACCTCCAGCAGGGGGCACATGTCCAGAAGAGTCAGGATCTGAGTTGCATTGTATCCTCTCATCCTGTCCAGGGGTCCCACTCGTACAGTCCCCTGAACACAACACTGCAGCACCATGGTGCGGTGCCTGCATCCATCAGGCAGACATAAAACCCATCATGTGCACGCGTCACCCTGAGTGCAAAGGCCACTTCAGAGGATGGGTCTAACAGTTCCATCTGTACATGAGGCTTCACTTAAATGTCAGCAAAGGCCAGGGTATCCATGCACCCCAACTTGTCTGGGCCCCAAGTGGCCCAGGACAGGCACAGTACCCGCAAGCAAACACTGAGGCCATTAAGGTTCCCCAGCACACAACATGCAGCAGGAGCTAACTAGAGCAAACTGGGTCCTTGTCCTCCAAATAGCCAAGATCCTCAGGTCACAGATGGAGAAAGAGTCCAAGGTGATGCGAGCACCATGGAGAAGTATGCTGCAATAATCATCTGGAAACTGGAAACTCCTGCTGCTCTGTTGCCAAGCAATTTGGTGTTAGAGCCTCCACTGTGGATGCCATCTTTGTTGAGGTTTGCACCACAATTGTGGAAGTGCTGTTGTACCAAGTGGTATAGTTGGTCCACCCCAAGGAGATGATGGAGGGCTTTCAGCAGGCCAAACTGCACGGAGGCCATCAATGGGAGTCAGATCGCCATCATCTGCCCACTCCATAGCAAAGATGACTACATACACTGCAAGGTGTTCTTCTCGCGGTTCTTCAGGTTGTAGTGGACTACTGTGCCCTGTTTGTGGATGTGCTAGCGAGCTAGTCCAGGAGGAACCATGATGCACACATCCTCCACCAGTCCCCCTTCTCCTTTGGGCACATGTACACCACGTACTTTGGACCCAACACTGTAACCTGCATCGTGGGGGTGCTCATGAAGCCTCTTATTGTGGGGGAGCCTGCCTACCCCCTGCCACCCTGGCTCATGAAGGCCTACAGAATGGCCCACACTGTGGAGCAACAGTATTTCAGCAGTCATCTCAGTGCCAACCACTCTTTTCTCAAGAGGGTTTTGGGGATTCTGAAACAGTGTTGGAGAGAGGTTGCAAGTCAGATCGATTTCAAACTAGACTGCCCCCCCTGCTGACCACCACTGTCTGTGTACTTCACAATGTAAGTGAGAATGACAGAGCTGCCGTGGACTACCTCACCTCCTCCCTGCCATCTCTGAAGTGCCAGTGCCCCTCTTCTGGTAGCAGCTGAACCAAGCAGAGAAACACATACCTGGGGAGATCAGAGATGCCCTGTGCTGGCATATAAACCACATTGCTGGTACACAAACCCAGCCTCAGATGTCCTGATCATCTGTGGACCTTGTCCATATGTTCAATAAAGTCCTCAAAATAAAGATTCCAGTGTGTCCATGTGCTTCCCCGCTGGGTCATCCAGCCCTCCCCACCCTGGACCCTTCAAGCACAATCTCACCTAGCAACCAGAACAGGAGGGAAGACAGAATGAAACCCTGCAGGACCCCACAGAAGATGGGGTAGGAAGATAACAAGCAATGACCCAACACCACCTGCTGAAACCTCCCAGACAAGAATGAGCGCAGTCACCCTCCTTGGGCCTCCAGCCCCAGCTATATCTTTCCTCTTCCATTCCATTGTCACCCCAGGGCCCGTGAGGGGCATGTCGCTGTGCAAGACCGCCATGCCCAACTGCCTCCACCCACGCAAACTGCACACCTGTCCCAGAACAAGCTCAGGAACCATACTTACAGAAAAGGCATTGATCTATTGGACAGAGGTAACAAAACAACATGGAGAGACATCTGCCAAGGTTCAATAACAAACATAAATACATACATGCAGACATGGGTGTACTGAGTGCAGACATTACCTCTTTCTCCTCCTTCCCCTTCCCCTCCTGCCCACAGCCAGGCTTGTTTGCTTTGGTTAGGGTTGCCACATATGCAAATTTTTAGAGGATGTGTATGAAAAATACAAGTTGTAGGATTGCATTGCAGCCCTACAACCTGTATTTCTCATAAGTGTCCTCTAAACATTTGCATATATGGGAACCCTAGCTTTGGTTGAGGTCTTGGCGGAGGGACATTGGCCCTGTCCTCATCCTGCCAGGCATCCGTGGCTGAGGTGTGGAAGGAGGTGGGGCACTCAGCCTGCTGCTGAAAGGGGGAGTGAGCATGGACCAGGGTGATTGGACACAGCAACACTGGGGGCTAGGGGGCCCAGTTGCTGGGGAAACCAGGCTGGGGATCAAGACTTGCGGCTGCTCTGGGACCGGTGGTGTGTAAGCGTGTTGGTGAATGGTACCCACACCTGTGTAACAATTAAAGCACTCATGATAGCAATGTGATGGAGAAGGGAGTGCTGGACCCCCAAGGAATGGGCTATGAAATCCCACATGTCCCTGCTCAACGCCTCCATCATGGTGTCTGAGCGCTCCAACTGCTGCCAGGGGTGGGCCCATTGTCTGTCCACCTGAAATCCAGGTGGCTGTCAGCAGCAAGGGCCCTGCATTCCACAGCATTCTGCTGCAGGACCAGCCTATGGTCTTGGGCCATCCCTTTGATGGTGTCCCAGATCTTGTCCACCCATCGCATGGTCTCCAGCCACCATCAGCTCCCTGGCCGTGCCCTCCCTGCACTACCAGTTGCATGCCCACTGGTCCTGGTTCCACTGGGCGCTAGTGGATGGTGGTAGTCTGGCCTGCACCCATTAGGTGGCAGACCTGTGGCAACGGAACACAGAATGTCAGAAGTTCAGCCTTTCCAGTCTGGTGTTTTGCCCCTGCCCACTTGTTGCACCTAATGCCTCAGCACCTGGTGTTACCCCTGCCCTGCTATTGTCACCGATTTGGCTTTCAACTCCACACAAGCCTGCCATGGTGCTTTCCCACCCACTTACCATGCCCACCCAGTGCCACTGTCTCCTGGGGCTGTTCCCATGGCTCCCCCTTGCTCTCCGTCCAGCTGGTAACACCATTAAGGACAGCATTCAGGACCTTGGATAGCACTGTCTGGCCACTATGGCTGTGTAACCTCAGCATCCCCCTCCCCCATGCTTTAATTTACACATCTCCTCCGCCACCTCTGTGGTGGCGTCCATGTTCTATGTCCTCCTGGAACTTTTGTTGGTTCCAGGAACTGGGCCTGGGTCTCTGTCTTGAGGCGGTACAGGTGGAGGGCAGTGACAGCTGGTGGGGTGCAGGGCAGGCCAGAAGTCGGAGGGGCCAAACCAACAGTAGTCAGGGCCAATGATAGGCGGAGCCTAGCTAACAGTAGGTGGAGCCAGCTGTGCACATTCAAACACAGAGCAAGCAAAGCAAACCATCTTAACTCAACAATATTATGTGAAGTCCTTAGCACACCACAAAAGCAGTAGCATGGAGTTCCACTTCTCCCCCAAGACCCCCAACCATGCTACTCAATTCTTTTGCGCGTGATAGCTGCTGAAACCAGGTAGGGTAGACTAGCCATTAGTGAACCAACATGTGGCATAGCCTTCTTGAAGAAAAGCCTCCCACATCCCACCAAACTGCAAAGGGGCCATTTTAAATAGAGCTAGTTTACTGCATAGAGCTAGTTTACAGGCCTATGCCATGGCCGTGAGGGTAGCAAAGAAGGAATTCTTTGCCCTCATAGCAACCACAAAGCCTCGTCCAGCGGAACTGTTCTGGGTGGCGAGGGGGCTGGTCAGTCCGGCCTCTCTCCGCCTGGACATGGAATCTTCCAGGGCCGATTGTGACATATTTGTCAACTACATTGAGGATAAGATCTTTTGGATTTGCCACAACTTGGGTGCTGTAGTTTCTGCAGGAGGAGCCCCGTCTGGTCTGGTTTTGTGGGATCTGTTTCAGGAGGTGCTGCCAGCAGGGGCTGTGGATGTACTGGAGGCGGTTAGGGCCACCTGTTGTGAATTGGATCCATGCCTGTCCTGGTTGGTCAAGGCCTGCTGGGAGACATTAGGGCCATTACTGACGGGGGGGGGGGGATCAACACCTCCCTCCGGGAGGGCAGAGTAACAATGTTTGAAGAGGCGGTGGTACAGCTTCTGCTCAAGAAACCATCGCTTGACATTGATTCGTTTGCCAGTTATCTTACAGTCTCTAACCTTTCCTTTTAGGGAAGGTTATTGAACAGGTGGTGGCTCAGCAGCTCCAGGAGCATCTAGATAGCCTCGGCTTTCTGGAAAACTCCCAGTCTGGCTTTCGCCCAAAGTATGGCACTGAGACTGCGCTTGTGGCCTTGGTCGACGACCTGCTCCAGGAGATGGACCAGGAGTGTTACTGGTCCTATTAGATCTCTCGGCAGCTTTTGACATGGTTGATCATGAACTTTTGCTGACTCACTTGCGGGACCAGGCAGGATTGGGTGGGATGGTTCTACAATGGTTCTATTCCAACCTAGTCTGTAGGACCCAAAAGATGGTGCTGGGGGATGTCATCTTCCCCTGTGACCTCTCGCGTGGTGTCCCGCAAGGTTCTATTCCGTCCCCGCTCTTGTTCAACATGTACATGCAGCCATTAGGCGAGGTCGTGAGGCAGTTCGTAGTGAGATGTCATCAATATGCTGATGACACTCAGCTGTACCTCTCATTTTCATTGGACCCAGGCCCGACAGTCTCTGTGCGTTCCCAGCGTTTGATGGCTGTGGGAGACTGGATGAGGCAGAGCCGGCTGAAGCTGAATCCTGACAAGACAGTGGTAATGTTGGTCGGGAGAGTGGTGGGTGTGATTTCCCCCATCATTGACAGGGTTTGTTCCCCGCTGGTCTCCCAGGTGTGGAGTCTAGGGGTGGTCCTGGATTCCCAACTCCTCTTGGATATCCAGGTGAAGACGGTGGTGAAGGGTGCTTTCAGTCAGTTGCATCTGGTTTGGCAGCTTCGGCCTTATGTCTTGGACTCTGATCTGGCCACGATCATTCATGCTTTTGTTACCTCAAGACTGGACTACTGCAATGCGCTCTACGTGGGGCTACCCTTGGTGATGGTCCAGAGGCTACAGCTGATGCAGAATGCAGCAGCCTGGTGGAGCTTCCATAACCTCTGGTTCCCCTTGTGTAATAAGTGCAGTGTCGAAGTCATGGTGAATATGAGCGATTTTATCCACAAAATAATCCACAGATATGTCACAGCAAGCAGTAGATGACTCCACTCCAAGGTTGAGGGAGGCCGAACTGACCAGCCCCTGCACAACCCGGAAAAGCTCCATTGGACGGGATTTTGCAGATGGTATGAGAGTAGCAATTAGTCACAGTGACTAACATTAGTCACATTACTATACGAGGAGGTGATACTGCTCCTGTATTTAAAGCTTTCAGAGAGAGTACTTATTTAATCTTTTAAATTTTTAGAAGGTGCTCAATAAAAATTGTTTGGGCACTCTATCATCTCATCTAAAAGCAAAATGCATAATAACCCAACTGATATCAGCACTAAATCTCCCCAAACATGAGCCAAACTCATCTGGCCAACCACTGCCTTTCAATTCAGTTACCATCTGAGAAATATAGGAAACCTGCATTGTGATCCACTAGCTTATGCTTGTATGAGACGATTGCTGGCACAGCAGGTTGAGAATCGTGCTGCTGTTGTACTTTTTGACAGTCACACTCGTTAGAAGTAACCACCACGGTTGTGATCGACTGTTGGTCAACGTGATAGCTGTTGGCAGTGGAGAGTCAGTTCATTTCTGCTAGCAGCCTGGATTGCGTCCCTTTTTTTTTTTTTTTCTTGTCTAAGTGTGCTCTCACAATCAGCTCTTCTGGATTAAGAATGCCAGAAGGACCCAATAATGTACTTTAACCACACTGTTGTACTCCTGCTCAGGGTGGTTACAGTGTGGGTTAAATGGGATTTGGCACTACTCTCCAGAAGGAGGTGTTCAAGAGTGTTAGTTATTTCAGCATAACTAATGCCAATACATGAAGCTGGTAAAAACATGCCTTAAGCCTGTTTGAAAAAGATGGTGTCTGTTTATTTTGTGGGATGCCTTCTCCATGCTTTGTGTGCCTTATTAACTAGTGTTTGCATACCGTAACACCCATTACAGGATGCATTGTAGACAGCTAAACAAATCAATTTTAATCCAACAGCTTCTTCATTGTGCCTAAAATTGCACAGTGCAAATGGACATTCACAAAGCACAAGTGAAATAATGGATGCACTTCTCATTCAAATACAAATGTATGTAAATGCAGCATCCACAGTGCTGTGGAAACCTCAGTAAAAGGCTGGTGATTTAAGGGGAAAAATGCAATAAGCTACACCTGCCTATATGCATGCAATAATATTATTCTGTCTTCTGCTATGTCTGGCATTAACATGTCAGACAATTGAATAAAATATATAGATTAAAACATCATGCACCATGAAAAGCAATCTATAGAGTCCTGATTTATGTGATGTCAAAAAATTAAGAAGTAATACTAAGTGGAAATTAACAAGAAAAGTATGTGTTGTAACAGTTTGCTGCTCTTGAGGATAGAAATCTGCTTCTCAAGAGGTGGAAAAATCTTAATTTATTACTATAAAACGCGTGTTTGGGAATATACCTTAACTGTAGCTATAATAAACATTTTACAGCAGAAACTATTTTAAGCTTGAGGGCTGGAAGTTTTGGCAATTGCAATGTGATGATGGGTGGGATACCTGCCCACATCCGCCTTGCCCCCTCCCTCCGCACCTTCAAATCCCTCCTCAAAACCCACCTCTTTCTCGCCGCCTTTACCGACGCCTGCTAGAACTTTCCTTCAATATTTACTGTCTGCCCTCCCTGCAGACTCCTGCCTAACTTCAACTAAGCCAAGCACGTGCACCTGAGACTTCACATCTGCTGAATGTTACTTATCCCTTGTCTCTCCCTATCTCCCCTCTCCTTGTCTCCCCCCTCCGTGTCTATTAGATTGTAAGCCGTAGGCAGAGGCCCCGTCTATCTTATTGTTCTGTAAAGCACCAGGTACATAGCTGGCACTATACAAATGCTAATAATAATAATAATTAATTAATAATCAGATGTATTTTATATACTGCCAACATATCAGTGCCACTCATCTAGACTCCCAACTGCCTAAAGCCTATGCACATTCTGCTACACTAGAATATTTATTTATTTATTTATTTATTTAATAAATTTTGTACCCCGCCCCTCCTGCAACGCAGCCTGGGGCGGCTTCCAACAAGTAAAATACAATAAAAATACAATAAATAATACAATATTGAGGATTAGGAAGAGGCATCTGCTACCAATGCCAGTGCTGTCTATATGTTCGCTCAGGGAAGTGTCCTGAAGAATAAAACCTATCCCTTTTTGGCACGGGCAGGGGAGATGTGTGGAATGGGTTAGGTCTGTCTACTTATTTTCCAATCCCTTTGAGAATATATACCAGTCCCTGTCTATAAAACAGTTATCTAAAATGGCTGTTTCCACTGTGGTGATCTGGATCGCCCACTTGCTAGCAAATTGCATATGATCTTTTATAAGGAGGAACAGTAGAATAGAAAACCAAGTAATCATGCCCAAGAACCACAACCTATTCCTACTGTAATATTCATGGCATAACTGCACCACATACAATCCATCTAGAATGGCAGTAACCAGAGGATGCAAACTATTGTGACACACTGTAGTGGGACAAACTACTAGAAAAGTCTGCCCCTGACTGTCTCTCATGTGTTTGCAAGGTTTATGGCATAACTGCAGCAGTCCTAGTGACACCTTGTAATGGGACAGTTGCCACATTGAACTGAAAAAATGTTTGACTATATGCCATCATCATCCAGTTGAGAAGATACCCCACAAGAGTAAATAGAATGTGTGTGTGTGTGTGTGTGTGTGTGTGTGTGTGTGTGTGTGTGTGAGAGAGAGAGAGAGAGAGAGAGAGAGAGAGAGAGAGAGAGAGAGAGAGAGGAGTACCATGGATGTGGAAAACTGGAAATAAATATAATAAATGATATAATTAAATGAATATATAATTGGCATGGGGTTCGAGCACAGGGAGACAGGAGGGGAGACTAGAGAGAGAGGGCAACCTGGGGGACTGGAGCAGGGTCGCAACAAGGTAGGGGAAACCTCTCTGCCAACCTCTGATCTCAGGAGATTAATGCTCAGCATGAGAGCCGAAGGAACCCAGGCTAAGAGAGCTCACGGCTCATTATCAAGGTGGAGGAATGGGAACAAGGAACCAGGACTGGGAATCAGGGGAGCTAGGGAATCAGAGAGCAGGGGGAATCAAGGAACTAACGGATCAGGGCTAGGGAACAGAACTAAGGGAACACAACCATAACCAGAAAGGGGAGAACACATAGACTGGAAACGAGGTGGGAATACATACAACGTACACAGGACACAAGCACAGAACAAGGCAAAGTACAAGGTTGTAAACATATAGACTCAAACACATATCAGGAGGGAATGAGGACAAAGTACAGAGTGGGGAAGAAAGCTGTTGCTCCACCCAACATCCTATGGCTACCAGCAGGGTTTAAGTTTTGACTGGTATCCAATCACGAAGTTGGGAGGCAGGACTGGGGCAATGGGACACAGCTAGGGAAGGGTGTGGCACAGCAAGGAGTGGGAGACACAGGGAGGAGGGAACAAGACTGCAATCAGGCCCAAGCAGGGCCGGTCCGAGACATGTGCCACCAGTGCCCAGGCACATGGCTCCACAGGGGGAGGGGCCTTGCGCCGCCGCAGGCTAGAGACTGACAGACACCTCCGGTTTTTTGCTTTTTTCCCACCGGGCATCTCCGAGTCTGTCCTCGTGGGGGGGGGGAGGGGCAGGTGTTAAACTTCCTGGGAATCCCTGGCCAGTTATACGCTGCGAGCTGAGCTGACACAGTCAAGTTGAAAGTAAGTAACCAGCCGCCCCTCATCCCCTGAAAATCTCCCCCCCCCATTCTAGCAAGTGCCAGACGGCCTTTGGGGCCCCGCAGCAAGGCTTGGCACATAGCCCCTGAAACCCTTGGGCCAGCCCTGGGCCCAAGAGGGTGGCAGCAGCAGCAGCTGAGGCAGCATTCCAAAACCCCCTGGGTCAGGGGCTCAAGACCCAAGACCTGACAATAATGAAGTACATGTGGAGTAATAATGTTTGTATACAGAACTGTTGTTAGCTTTATGATATCAAATGAGATTACCATGTTGTATACCATAATCTGAGGGTAAATTCCAGTCATTTGAAAACTTTTTCCATATGCTTTGACTATAAAAGCACAGTATGACTTCTTAAAATGTTGATGCGCATGTAATGAAAAAAACGGCTTCTGGTGAGTTGAAGCAGGGCTAGAATACAAGGCAAACTCAACATGATCTTTATTATTGTGCTCAATTCTGCTTTAAAAACTGGATAGCAAAATGATGCAGGTGTATCCAAGTGCGGAGTACAATTTGAATTCATTTCTCTTCTGCTAATCATGTTAAATTCATTTTAGCAACTAGGAGCACATTGTCAATTAATTGTCAATTCATTTTTTAAACAAACAATACATTCCATGGATAGCTGCAAAACAATTACAGCTCAAAATACATCTTGTTACCAATTCTTTGAAAAACAATATGAGCTCAGCCTATACTATATATTTATCCTAACCTGAGGAAATTACGAAGAATGCATACATACAGTTGCACAACTAAAACCAATCTGTTTCCCCACCCCTTCTCTAGATATTTACACTTTTAGTATCCTAGGACTTCTCTTTTTCTATTATGATCTTATGCTTCCCTAGGAAGCAAAGTCCTTAATCCTTTTAGGAAACCTCTGAGTTTTCCCAGCTTTGATCTGAGCATTCTTCCTTCTCTGAAAGCAAAGCTTCTATTAAATGGAACATATTTCACAATAATATTTTTTATAGCAATGATGTGGCACCAGATCCTTCCAGGCAGCATTTTGCTCTGGTTCTGTATTGTTGTGTGTATGCGCAGAATGTAGCTTCAAGGTGCTCTCCCTTATGAGAATGCTCTGGCATTGCTTGTAGAATAAGAGGATCAATTTAAAGTTTTATAAAGTTTACCTTCCTGTCAAAAAGATGTGTATATGTATGCTTCTCCCCTGCACAATTCATGAGGACATCTCCAAGTGGTTATGAGTTGTTTCTGCCAACCATTTCAATTTGAGTGCTCCACTCCATGAGAAAGGGGACTTAGTCATTAATCAGGCTGTAGACAGACTAGCTAGGGCCATCCTTACCACA
The DNA here is from genome assembly GCA_003113815.1 of Sphenodon punctatus. Taxonomy (NCBI): domain Eukaryota; kingdom Metazoa; phylum Chordata; class Lepidosauria; order Sphenodontia; family Sphenodontidae; genus Sphenodon; species Sphenodon punctatus. The sequence goes on along the minus strand of QEPC01012005.1, from coordinate 200,438 downwards.
GAGTAGGGCTGAAGTGAGAATGAGTTTTCATTCTCCCAAGAGTCTTGTGGTAATCGAAAACAATTACCAAGATCTTGGCACGTTCTCATTAGTAGTAGCTCTGATTCAATCAGACTCATGCTGGTTTGAAGTTGTCACATTAACTCTAAACAGTTCGAGGATTGCACCCTAAAGATTACCCTCATGTGCAGGGCAGGACATTTAGACACCATGGCAATTAGAAATACAGAAACACATATTGGGAAGCTGGGAAACCTACACAGGAGTACACAAACCTCCAGGTACGCAGGCTATTTCTTGCCAGAGCACAAAGAAGCTGTGGGGACAAAGATGAGGGCTTACTTTATGGAGACACTGGTCATTCCTGTGTATGCAGTAGGACTGAGGTGGGAATTTCAATGAATATCTAGAGCAGCTCAGTTGCCACTCTCAAAGCTGGCCTTAGAATCTGTGGGACCCAGGAAATGCAGGGCCTCTGGTGGTCCCACCCCATACCCCGAGGTCCCATCCTCTCAGGAGCACCCTCCATGGAGGATTTACCGTGTACCACATTTGTCCTGGTAATACGCATGTGCAAACTAGCCAATGTAGCTGTTCTGCACATGCACAGCCCTCTTCCAAGATGGCACCGGCAGCATCACTGCCATTTTGGAAAAGAGCAGCTATTTTGCACATGCACATTACCAGAACTATGGGTGAAAACAGACATGATGCTAACCACCCTTTAACCACCTTTGGTGGTTATTTATGCATGTTGCAGGGCTGTATTGGTGCCCTATGCAGCCCTGCAACATGCATTAATAACCACCAAGGGTGGTTAAAGGGTGGTTAGCGTCATGTCTGTTTTCACCCAAAGATGGTACACAGTAAATTGGTATATGGTGCATGGCCAATCACGGCAAATGGTAAACAATAAATTGAGAAAAATTCTTGATCAGGAATTGAAAAATTCTTGACCAAGAAAGTATAGAGAACTGGGTACGGGAGGGTTCTCGATTATCAACTCTCGCTAAATATTTGTTGAGGACCATGATGCTCAGTGAGAATCGAGTCAAAATTGAGATCAAGTTATAACCCTACCACAGTGAAACCTGAAGCAACTGCCCTGGCCCCTGGCAACTACCCTGGCCTATTTTCTCTACTTCTGGGAGCCCCTAAGTGGTTCTCATTTTTCCCAGGGCAGGGTCCCACTCCCTCCCAGTGGGGCCCCAAATGCAATCATCTCTAGGACTCAATGGAGGGTGCTCCTGAGGAGATGGGACCACCAGAGGCCCTGCATTTCCTGAGTCCCACAGATTCTAAGGCCAGCTCTGAGAGTGGCAAATGAGCTGCTCTAGATATGCATTGCAATTCCCCCCTCAGTCTTCTTTTATTTTGTTTATTCACAATTTATAACCCACCCCTCCTGCCCAATGGCAGCATGGGGTGGTGAACAATAAATAATAAAAGCATAATATAAAATATAATATAATATAAAATAGTAATTAAAAACCTTCAAAACAAATGAGGCCCAAACAAACAAATACTCACCCATCCCCTCCAAAAAATAACCCCCCTCAACCACTACCCACCCCCCTCACCAAATGCCTGGCAAAACAGCAGGTCTTGCATTGTCTGAAGAAGGACGGGAAATCCAGGGAGAGGCGAATCGCTACCAGGAGGGAGGTCCACAGCAGTGGTGCAGCTCCCGAGTACGCCCTCTCAAACATCGCCACCCAGGATACCCGGGGGACCTCCAAGAGGGCATCCCAGGGCCGATCCAGGACAAGAGGAATGAGGTGGTCCCACAGGTACATGGGGCCCAGGCCATATAGGGCTTTAAAGCTAATAACCAACACCTTGAATCGGGCCTGGATGACTATGGATAGCCAGTGCAGAATGCAGAGCACAGTTGTTGTGTGCTCACAGTGGCCCATCCCCAACAGGAGGCAGGCCGCACCAGCTGCAGTCTTCGTGCCATCACCAGGGATAGCCCCACATAGAGTGCATTGCAGTAGTCCAGTCTCAAGGTGATGAATGCATGGATGACAGTGGCAAGATTGGAGCTGAGATATAAGGCCAAAGACAATGAACCAGATATAATTTACAAAACACACTCCTTGTCACAGCCACCACCTGAGTATCCAGGCAGAGACCAGGAGCACCCCTAGGGTTAAGGAGCACCCTCAGACTCTGAACCTGAGGGACCAAGGAGGGATGCACCCCATCAATAATGGGGACCTCCTCTCCTTTGCCCCTTCCCACCAGCATCACCTCCATCTTATCGTGATTCAGCTTCAGACAACTCTTCCTCATCCAATCCCCCACCGCAGCCAGACACCGAGTAAACACCGAGACTGCAAGGCATGGGTCAGATGAAAACGAGAGGTAAAACTGGGTGTCATCAGCATACTGATGACACCGAACCTCAAACTCTCTCACTATCTCACCTAAAGGCTGCACGTACACACTGAACGGGAGAGGGGACAGAATGAATCCCTGCAGAACTCCACAAATGGGATCCCAAGAGGATGACACAAAGTCCCCCAGTATCTCACGCTGAGTTCTTCAGGCCAAGACGGAACGGAACCATTCAAGAACAGTTCCACCCACCCCCAGCATGGTCCTGCAGGCAGGTCACCAACATCTCATGGTCAACAGTGTCAAAAGCTGTTGATAGATCTAACAAAATCAAAAGAGTGTACCAACCTCAGTCCAACTCTCAATGCAGATTGTCAGCCAAGACCACGAGCATAGTTTCAGTGCCATAGCCAGGATGAAAGCTGGACTGCAAGGTATCAAAGAAACCAATGTGGTCGAGATGCCCCTGGAGCTGCTGGGCCACCACTCATTCAATAACTTTAAATTCCCTAAAAAGGGACGTTTTGACTCCTTGCCAGTTATCGGTCAGTCTCTGTGTCAAGAGATGGCTTCTTGAGCAAAGGTTGCACCACAGCCGCCTCCAGGCACCCCACAACCTTGCCCTCCTCAAGGGAGGCATGGACAACCTCCTCCAGCAGCAGCCCCAACATCTCCTTGCTGGCTTTCACCAGCCAGGATAGGCAAGGATCAAGTTCGCAAGTTGTGGCCCTCACAGCCACCAGCATCTCCACCACATCAGCAGATAATACCTGCCAAAACTGATCCAACAAAACCAGACCAGACAGGGCATCCATAACTTCAGGTACACCTACTACATCAAGTGCAGCATCGAAATCATGGTGGATATGAGCGGTTTTATCTGCACAATAGTCAATAAACATGTCACAGCGAGCACTGGAAGATTCCAGTTCCAGGCGGAGAGAGGCCGGACTGACCAGCCCCATCACCACCCAGAAAAGCTCAGCTGGACAAGACTTTGCAGATGATATGATGGTAGCAAAGAACCTCCTCTTTGCTACCTGCACAGCCACAGCATAGGCCTTTAACACAGGTCTGTCCCACAATTGGTTGGTTTCAGTACGAGTACGGTGCCACCGTCACTCTAACCATCTCCCCTCCTGCTTCAGCTGATGCAGGTTTTCCATGAACCATGGGCCCTATGCTCGGGGAGTGGTCAGCTAACAAGGTGTTCCAAAGAGCAACAAGGTCATTTAGAGAGCAACAAGGTCCTACTGCATACACAGGACTGACCAGTTTCTCCATAAAGTCAGCCCTCATCTTTGTTCCCACAGCTTCCTATTGCTCTGGCAAGAAATGGCCTGCATACCTGGAGGTTTGTGTACTCCTGTGCAGGTTTCCCAGCTTCCCAATATGTGTTTCTATGTTTCTAATTGCCATGGTGTCTAAATGTCCTGCCCTGCACATGAGGGTAATATTTAGGGTGCAATCCTCAAACTGTTTAGAGCTAGCTAATGTGACAACTTAGCACCAGCATGAGTCTGATTGAAGCAAATGGAACTGACACCTGCACTAAGGTCTAATGCTGGTGCTGAATATTATTTTCATTTTATTTTTTTATTTCTAGCCTTCCCTATCCCCAAAATCTCAGGGCAGCTCACAAGATATTAAAGACACAATACAAATAAGTGAATAACCAGAGAATTTCGTTATTAGTCCTGATGTTTTGGAACTAGATTGCATGATGAATTGTCATTTCATCAGAATTAAGGGTTGGGGGGATTGCACTAAAACAAACATACTTGAGAAGCTGCTCAGGATTTTAATGTAGCAGGACTATGAACCATTAACACATCTTTTTCTAGTGGCATCTTGTCATTTTAAAGCCGTTTCTAAGAGTTCTCCATAACCAATCAAAGAGCCAACTTAACTTCATTCCTTCCTCCTGCCTCACTGTGACCCTTCTAACTGTTGTCCTGTGTTAGCAGGAGGCCCTCTTCCACATGTGACTATTGGGGGGTTGGTACCCCAATATACGCCCAATTCTTAAATTTAGGGGAATTAGCCAAATTAGTTGAACTAGGGGTCCCCCGTGCCACAAGGATCAGTCTGAGGTATGTGGTGCGCTCCTGGTTAGCTGGACTATCCCACCCAATTCCCAGATACACAGATAATGGCTTAAATACAAAAGGGGGGAGGGGGCTATTAAAAAAAAAGAAGAGAGACACATATACACACACCTACCCTCCCTTGCACAGATAGACACCCACGGGCCAATTCTTAGGTGCTATACAGCTTGAAATAACCACCCTCCCTTGTACAGATACACCACCCACCCACAAACAATCCAACCCACTTCCAGTCTGGTATTCTTCGGGGCTGGTGCCCACTGCGTTGGGGGAAGAGTAAGAAACAAGGAACAGAGAGAGAGAGAGGTTCAAAAGGTTACCTTCCTGAGCCTGTAGGTAGAAGAAGAGACAGGCAACCCTCAGACGGGGGGGTGGGGGGTTGTTTGAGAGGTGGAGGTGAGGAACACAGACCAAGGTCTGGGAGAGGTGTCCTTTGGTGTGGTCCACAACTACTCTGCTCTTGGGGGCCAGGGTTTGGATTATTATAGGATGATGTCCATGTGCTCAGGGGGAGGGACCTTTGGGGGTCTCTTAGGATGGAACGGAGGAGCTGGAGGGGGCGTCACCTTTCTATCTTCCCGCGCTTAGGACTAAATTCTAGAAAGTCCTAGCTCCAGTGGTAACCTAATTCTGAGGGGAACAAAAGGGGCCTGGGTGTGACAATAGAATTCAATGAAGGGTTGGGAGGATGCTTCAGGTGTCTTTAGGAAAATAGGGTGTATCAATAGGGAAATCCTGTCAGGATGTTGTGGGGAAAACAAATCTTGCAGGGGATAAGGGTCTTTCCTATAGGGGAACAGGGAAGACTGGCTCCATTCAGGTGTGCATGGGCGGACCCACCATTGTACTTATTTTTCCAATCTGGAGTTCCAAGCTAGGGTCTTTGTTCGAAACCAGGGAGCGGCCTCTCGTCCTGTGCCCCTGTGATTACTGGAAGAGGCTCTTCCCTTATCTAATTCCTGCTCTTTTAAGGTTTCATGCTTTACCTGAGAGGCCTTTCAGTTTCAAGGGTTCACCTCACTCTTAAATTCCTCTCTGGCCCTTGTCGCTTGGGCACCCTGGAATCTGTATTCCTTATGGGGCGATGTTTCACCAAAAGGGGGGGAGGTAACATTCTCGGGGAAAAGGCTTGTTACCTAACACCTGTCTCCTGCACAGACAAACTTTACTATTATTGTACTATTTCTGTTATTGTAGACAATTCCATTTTGTCTTAGGCTGGGTTCCTCTAACTAACACTTCATCCAATAAAGAAAGAACATCCAAAAGTCACATTGAAGAGCACAGCTGTCTTGCCAGGGCCATGCTAGCTTTTGCATCTGCTCCCTCTTTTTGCCTTTGCAAATCAGCTTCTTGCCTCAGTTTTCTGCAATTCTGCTTCCCAGAGTGTTGCAGCTAAAATCTGCTAGATAGGGCCTACATTAAACAGCTCCTATAAATAGATGTAGTTTGGAACTATGTCCTCCAATTTTATTTATTTGTTTAAATGTATATGCCACCCTTCCCATAAAGACTCAGGGAGTCTTACAATCAACAAAATAATAAAGGAAGTCTTAGTCAATTTTTAAAATCCCCTTAAGCCCCCCACCCAACCCTATCCCTGCCTGCCAATTGACTGGCCAAATAAAAAGGTCTGACATAATTTTCTGAATATGAACAGGCTCATACTTAGATGAACTGTCAAGGGGAGGGAGTTCCATAATCATGGGGCAGCTACCAAGAACAGCTCTCTGCATGCCCTGTCTGTAGAAACTTCACAGGTATATGGTTCCCGAAAGAGGGCCCCCCCAGCTGACCTCACAGGCCATGAGGGGACATGAAGGAGGCGGTAGTCTTTCACATACCTGGGGCCCAAGCCATTTAGGGCTTCATAGGTCAAAAACAGCACCTTGAATCGTAGCAGGAAAGCTATCTGGAGCTAGTGCAGACTCTGGGGCACCAGTGTAATGTGCTCCCAGCATCCCGCCCCCAACAGAAGACAGGCCGCTGTGTTCTGCACCAACTAGTTTCCAAACCATCATCAAGGGCATCCCTTTGAGCACCCTTTGAGCACATTGCAGTAGTCTAGCCTTGAGCTTACAAAGACATGGACAACAGTGGCCAGATCTGAATATGATAAAAAGGGTTGTAACCTTCTCAGAAGATGTAATTGTTGAAAAGCATTTTTGGCCACTGCCACAACCTGATAATCCAGGAACAGCAATGGATCCAGGAGCACTTCAAGACTGCAAACCTGAATGACCAAAGGAGGCTAGATCCAATCAACAACTAGGATCCCTATATTTCTCAGGTTACATGGCCAACCAACCATCATCACTTTGGTGATTGGTCTTTTCTGGATTCAGCTTCAAGTGGCTCTCCCACATCCAGTCCCAAATGACAGCCAGGCACTGAGTAAGCACTGAAACTGCAGAACCTGCATCAGATGAAAAAAAGAGAGCTAGGTGTCATCAGTATGCTGGTGCTTCACTCCAAATCTCTGTACAACCTCACCCAGAGGCTTCAGATACACATTGAACAGGTGTGGTGACAAGATGACACCCTCTGGGACACAAAGGAGCTCGCGAGGGGACGACAAGCCACCACCCATCACAACCCTCTGGGTCCTCCCAGCCAAGAATGAGTGGAATCACTCCAGTGCAGTCCTGTGACCCCAGCCAGGTCACACAGCCATGCCATGATCAACCGTATTTTTTTTAATTCAACTGCGGGACTGCACTGCGGGACTGTGCAGAGGTGGGCAGGACTGTTCTTGAATGGTTCCGCTCTTTCCTGACCGGTAGAATCCAGCGAGTGGTTCTTGGGGAGTCTTTTTCATCATACCGAGACATCTCGTGTGGAGTCCTGAGGGTTCGTTTTTGTCCCCTCTCCTGTTTAACATATACATGCAGCCACTCGGTGATGTGTTCAGGTGGTTCGGCATGCGGTGTCATCAATATGCTGATGACACCCAGCTGTATCTCTCTTTTTCAACAGACATAGGCCCTGCAGTCTCGGTGCTTACTCGGTGTTTGACGGCTGTGGGGGACTGGATGAGGACTAACTGACTGAAGCTGAATCCCGACATAACAGAGGTGATGTTGGTGGGTAAGGTGATGGAGATGGTGGCCCCCATTATTGACGAGGTCTGCCCTCCATTGATACCCCAGGTACAGAGTCTGGGGGTGCTCCTTGACACGCAGCTCTGCCTGGATGCCTAGGTGGAGGCTGTGGCGAGGAGTACCTTTTGCCAATTGCATCTGGTGCGACGGCTTCAGCTGTTTGTCTCAAGCTCTGACCTGGCTACCATCATCCATGCTTTCATCGTCTCCAGATTGGACTACTGTAATGCGCTCTATGTGGGGCTACCATGGTGACAACTCAGAAACTGCAGCTGGTGTAGAATGTGGTGGCCTGTCTTCTGGTAGGACTGGGCCGCTGGGAGCATATTACACCAGTGCTCCGCTCTCTGCACTGGCTGCCGGTGGTTTTCCGGGACCGATTCAAGGTGTTGGTTTTGACCTATAAAGCCCTAAACGGCCTAGGTCCTACCTATCTGCGGGACTGCCTCACTCCCCGGGTGCTGGATTGACCCCTGCGGTCATCTGTGGGCACCCTGCTCGAGGTCCCCCGAGTCTTCCAGGGGGCCACGCAGGGGAGGACATTCTTGGTGGCCATACCATGACTGTGGAACTCCCAGTGGAGGCCCAGTTGACCCCGGATCTACCCTCTTTTCGGAGAAGTTGTAAGACCTGGCTGTTCCACCAGGCATTTGGTGGGGGAGATGGGTGAGGGGGTGGAGGTTTTTTTGGGTTTGGGGTTATTTCCTTTTTCTCCTTTTAGTTGTTTTAATTGTTGTTTTCATGTTGTTGTTTTTATTCATTGTAAGCCACCCTGAGCTGCCTGTGGCAGGAGGGGCGGGGTAGTAAAAGTTTGTAAATAAATAAATAAATAGATGAAATAAAATGGCTGAAAAATCTAACAAAAGTTAACTTCCCCTCTGAATGAAACATTCAATTAAACATGCTTCTAAGATATTATGAATATCACTATATACTCATTTGTTCAATAGCCCTGTGATTATGCCAATATAATTATTTTCAGTCCAATCATATCATACTTTTAGCATATCATATATCATGGATAAAGGAGCTGGTGTAACGTGACCAATATCTGTGAACATGTTTAATGTTTCTTTAGCCCACCCATTACTTAAAAAATCTATTGGAAGAGAAAGAGTGGTTGCTAAATTGAAGGCCATTCTTAAGATGCATGAAACTAATGATGTGTTTTCGTACAAAGCAAAACAGATCCAGTGACCAACTGAACGCTTTTTATTATTTTTAGGTATACAAAAAGAAGACTGAAGCTGCTAAGAAGGAGTATCTGAAGCAGTTAGCTGCATACAGAGCAAGCCTTGTATCCAAGGTAACATATGATATGTACTTAGTTACAGACTGTAAGCCATTTCAGGCATTTTTGTAGTACTCAGATAATGTTGTAGCATAATATTGTTGATCAGAGCCATAACATGTAGCCTAATATTGTTGCTTGTTGCTACCTTATAGGGTGAAAACAGACATACATGTAACTGTGCTTTAACACCACTTTAATATTTCTTATGCATGTTGCAGGGCTGTATTGGACCCCTATGTAGTCCTGCATCATGCATAAAAAATGTTAAAGTGGAGTTCAGGTGCATGTCTGTTTTCACCCATAGTTGTGATACTCATTTTCTGAATTGGCATGATATACATTCTGAATTGGCATTTCTCAATCTAAACATTCCTGCCAATAGCACTTCCACTGGATGGGAGTGTTATCATAATACAACAAATGAAAGAAAAAGTGGTCACTGTTAAAAGGTCCACATTTGCCAAAGATGCAACCAATTATTAGTTATCTCCTATTCTAAGAAACACAGTAATTTTTTGAATTTTGGTTAAAATACTGGACTTTAAATATGAATACCAACTCTTTTTGATTGGAAGCACCATGTAGCAATGGATGTGCACAGCAGTCATTGATGTGTTTAGGCAGAGATATCCTTGTTCACCTCACAAATGAGATGTACGGACATGGTGCAGGCCATATAGCAGATTACTAACATTTTAGCATGTCAGTGTAAACAGTGTAACAACAATTGTTGATATTGCCTTATAGAGGATTCGTGGTGGATTGACCATATTAATGAGGTCAGATTTAATTGCCTTATTAACATGAATGGTTACCCTAAAGTTTACGAGACTGGACATATGACAAGTCAGTTGGAATATGCTCAGAAATAATATGTCAGTATCGGTATTAATTAATAGTTTATTTATAATTCAAATTAGGTAGAATAGATGTTCAAATAAGCATGAAAGCATAATATCTAACATTTGCTGTAAGATTATGGTCCATAATGTGGAATGTCTCCAGTCTAAAAAAAAGTATAAACTTACTTTGATTCAATTACGTTATACTATGTATTTTAATTAGGATTAGCAACCAGTAGGACAAACATCTGATTATTTGGGTGTGATATCAGAGCTATGTGCTTAATCTCCATTAAGAGCGCGATGTAGCTAAGCCCTACCACCAGTGCAAGGGGTCTTGCACTGGTGGCAGGGCCAAGAAGCAGCCAGGAGGAGGGGGTGAGTGCTGGCAGAGGCAGGTTCTGCACACCCCCTCCGACAGAGTGGTGGCCACGGCACCGACATTAGGAAAGGGGGCACAGCCTGCGGAAGGGTTACCTAACTCTTGGGCATGCCCCACTGGGGGACTGCCCACCAGCCCCCCCACAGCACATTGGATCGGGGTGCCAGCGCAGGCTTACTCCTGCTCAAAGCATGCTCCTTGTGCTGTGGTGTGAAACTGAATGGCAAAGCAAAACATGCTCGGAGCAGGAGAAAAACCCGCGCTGCCATAGGGACACAGACCAGCCCGGCCAGCCCACAAGACACCCAGGGTGAGAGAGCCCTGGGCAGGCCTCTGCAAGGCCCCTCCCCTCCCCCACCGCTCCTTGTGCCACAGTGTAAGCAGTGTGAGGTCTGCCTGGCTCTCTCTCCCTGGGTGTCTCGAGGGCTGGCCAGGTGGGGGTGCAGCGGCTTCGGGGAATGGGGAATCCAGGCGGCCGGTGCCTGTGTCCCATCTGCAACTCTGTCCCATTGCTTCACCTCCCCCTTCCATTGGGGAGTAGAGCTGGTGTGACCACCAGGGACCCAGCGCCATCCGCTGGAGCTGTGCATTGCTGGATCATCTCCCAATGCAGATTGCCATATTGTTTATAATACTGACTAAGCCTTTGCATTATAAACAAATATCTTTAGATCTGCCCTTAGTTGCAACTGTTCAGGCTCAGAAATGCAACCTACGGTACATGTCAATTTGGATAGCATTACTTAAAATGCTATGAATTGCAATTTTTCTTTTGAAAAAACAAGCATTTTTTATAGTTTACCCTGACCTTTTTTTTGTGCTGCTTGGCAGAATTCTTATTTTTTGCTATGTCTGTTAAATATATATTTGTATACACATACATAAATATTTTATGAACACCTATAGAGTTAACTATGCATAACATTCATGTTCAACTATAAAAAGTCATGCTTCAAAGGTATGATGTCATAGCTAGAGCAAAGTTGTATCTTCAGATCATAGAAACTGAATGATCTGGTAAAGCAAAACATGCATTTTTATAGTTAATGAGCATGTCCAGCACTGCCCCTTTAATTCTCATTTATACCTGGTAGATTCTCATTTATACCTGTGGGTAAAAACACATGACTTTGGTCCGGGGACATGTGAACACATGGTGTCAGATGTTGGCCCAGAATTGTCCCAGGGCGTGTTGCTGGTTAGCCTGGGCTGTGACCTGCAGACAATCTCCGACATTCACACCGACACGGTCTTCGGGGGAGCCGAGCATGAGTTCATGGCTGCCATGGCAACCATGGGCCTGTCCCAGAGGGTCAATGGCCCAACACATCTTTGAGGACATACCTTGGACCTCATGTTTTGCACTGGCCTTGAGGCGGGTGCTCTGTTAATGGGGGAGATATCAACTTTGCCCTTGTCATGGACGGATCATTACCTCCTGCAGACTTCCCTTCTAGCACACGTCTGCCCCCGGCAGGGTGCGGAACCTATTAGGATGGTCCGCCCCCAGAGGCTGATGGAGCCGGTGCAGCTTCTAGGCACTCTGGGGGAGTTAGCCTCTGACCTCGATGACCGTCTCATCAATGACCTCGTCAAGCTATGGAATATCTTGCTGAGGGAGGCCATTGATCAAACGGCTCTGAGGCATCCGTTGCCCAGGTGGGGGCCCCACAGGCCTCCTTGGTTTTCCAGGGAACTGCGGGTCCTGAAGCAAAAAGGGCGAGGGTTGGAGCGACGGTGGCATCGATCTCGTGCTGAAGCTGACAGATTGTGACATAGAGCTAGTTTACGAGCCTATGCCATGGCTATGCAGACAGCAAAGAGAGAGTTCTTTGTTGCCCTCATAGCATCCGCGAAATCCCATCCAACGGAGCTGTTCCGGTTTGTATGGGGCTGGTCAGTCCGGCCTCCCTCAACCCGAGGATTGAGTCATCTTCTGCCCACTGTGACCTATTTGCGGATTATTTTGTGGAGAAAATCACTCATATTCACCAAGACCTCGATGTCGCACTTAATGCAGTGGAGGAGGTAGCAGTTGTAGAAACCCCGGTATGTCCAATTTTGTGGGATCACTTTCAGTCGGTTAAGAGCTACTGGGAGACAATAGGGCCACTGCTGGCCAGGGTGGTCATCGCCTCCCTACAGGAGGGCAGAGTGCCGGGCTGTCTCAAAGAGGCGGTGGTGCGGCATCTGCTCAAGAAACCATCACTTAACGCTGACTCCCCTGCCAGCTATAGGCCTGTCTCTAGCCTTCCCTTTTTAGGGAAGGTTATTGAATGGGTGGTGGCTCAGCAGCTCCAGGAGCATCTTGACCATGTCAGTTATCTTGATCCTTCACAGTCTGGCTTCCATCTGGGTCATGGCGCTGAGACAGCACTTGTGGACTTGGTGGATGATCTCCGCCGTGAAAAGGATCGGGGTCGATCGACCCTATTGGTCCTATTAGATCTGTCGGCTGTATTTGATACCATTGACCACGAGATGTTGGTGACACGCCTGTGGGACAGTGCGGGGGTGGACGGGATCATTCTTGGATGGTTCCGCTCCATTCCTGACCGGAAGAACTAAGCAGGTGGTACTTAGTGATTGTTTTTCATCTTACCGAGACCTCCGATGTGGGACTCTACAGGGTTCTGTTTTGTCCCCTCTCCTGTTCAACGTGTATATGCAGCCGCTCGGCGAGGTGATCAGAGAGTTCGAGGTGAGGTGTCATCAGTATGTAGATGACACCCAGCTGTATCTCTCATTTTCAACTGACCCAGGCCCGGCTGTCTCGGTGCTTACCAGGTGTTTGGCAGCTGTGGGTGACTGAATGAGGGTTAACTGACTGCGACTGAATCCTGACAAGATGAAGGTGATGTTAGTGGGTAAGTCGGCAGAGTTGACAGCCCCGTCAATTGATGGAGTCTGCCCTCTGCTAACTTCCCAGTTATGGAACCTGGGGGTGCTCCTCGATGTGCAGCTCCACCTGGATCTCCAGGTGGAGGCTGTGGTGAGGAGTGCCTTCCACCAGTTACATCTGGTGCAGCGGCTTCGGCTGCTGGTTTTGGTTCCTGATTTGGTCATGATCATCCATGCTTTTATTACCCTTCGGTTAGACTACTGTAACGCATGTTACGTGGGGCTACCTATGGTAACAGCTTGGAAGCTGCAGCTGGTGCAGAATGCAGTGGTCCGGCTCTTGGTGGAGCTGGGCCGCCGGGAGCACATTGCACGAGTGCTCCAATCTCTGCACTGGCTGCCAATAGTCTTCCGGGCCCGATTCAAAATGTTGGTTTTAACCTATAAAGCCTTACACGGTCTGAGCCCTGCTTATTTGCGAGACCACCTCACTCTCTGGGTTCTAGATTGGCCCCTGTGGTCATCCGGGATGCCGTGTTGGAGCTCCGTGCCTTTGGAACTCCCGGTGGGGGCCCATCTGGTCCCGGACCTCCTGGTCTTCTGCAGGAACTGTAAAACCTGGTTGTTCCATCAGGCATTTGGCAAAGGAGAGGGATAAGGGTGGGTGAGGATGGGGGAGGGTGGAGTGGGTTTTTTCCCTGTTTTATGGTTGTTATGTTTTAAAGTGTTTTAAATTGTTTTATATTATATTTATATTTTTTATTGTTGTTAGCCGCTCTGGGCTGCCTGTGGCGAGAAGAGCGAGATATAAATGTTGTAAATAAATAGCCGCCCATGTGGACCACAGCCGGCTAGCATGTCTGTTCTGGTGCAGCATACCCATCCTTGGCCAGGGGTCACCATGTTCCTGCCTCCCTGGCCACCATGGCTGTCCATCATGGTGGGAGGCAGGGCACTTGAAGCAGGGTGCAGGCAGGGATGGCTGCCCACACGTTTATTGTGCTCCCCCCCTACCCGGGCTATGTTGGCAGCGGGATGGCTTCCTGACTGTGGGTATGTCAGTTTGGTGTCCTGACCTGGGGAGGGGCAGCCGCTGTTTCTTGCCTTTGACCAGGGAGTCACCCTGCATCACCATCTTAGAAGTACAACTGTTTTAGATATTTTAAAGCTTAAAACATAGATTTAAATCGCAGATGGGAAAACTTTTTCCTCTTGTGGTCACTTTGGAAAATTACATTAATAAAAGTTCACGGGCCAGGAGTTGGAGGTAGGGGTGCTTAAGAGCTGTGTTCAGAACTGGGAAAGGAAGGGTAGGTTCCAGATGATGAGATGGCTCTTGAAAGGACAGGTGCTGCTACCTACCTACCACTATATTGGAAAGCCACACCACAATGCCCCCTGCTTGCCCCCTTATAGCCCTGCCTCAGATGATTTCAGAACCGCTGGATAATCCACTGCCATGCAGAGCTATCCACATATTTATTTATTTATTTATTTATTTATTTATTTAACTTTTTACCCTGCCCTTTCCCTAAGGCTCTAGGCAGCATGCAATATTACAAAACACAAAAAACATTAAAAACACATTAAAACAACCCCACACTCACCCCTAAACCCACCCACCCCAGCCCCTATCCCTGTCTGCCAAACACATTGCCAAAAAAGAAAGGTTTTGCACTGCCTCCAGGATATGCTGTAGTTCATGCTCTGCCGGACCTCTTGGGGAAGGGAGTTCCACAATACTGGGGCATCAACTGAGAACACCTCTCCACATGCCCTTGTGTATGAACAAGATTAGCAGGGTGTTTCTGCAAGAGAGTGCCCCTGGCTGACCATATGTGGTGCATGGAAGGAAAGGCGATCTTTCAGAATTGTGGAGTTTAGACCGTTTAGGGCTTTAAAAGTCAAACCGACACCTTGAAATGTGCCCGGAAACTATAGGCTGCCAGTACAGCTTGTAAAGCACAGCTTTAATGTGCTCACAGCAACTGTACCTGAAAGGAGCCAGGACGCTGTGTTCTGGACCAGCTGCATCTTCCAAACAGTCACCAAGGGCAGCCCCATGTAGAGCACATTGCAGTAACTATACTACATATCATGGATTAGCTGGCAGTTTCATAATCGTCAATTTGTTTCAGCCAGTGGCGGGCCCTCCCCCAGGGAATTGGGACAGATGCCCCCTCCCCCCCCAAGCTCACCATGCTTGCTGGGGAGCCAGGCTGCTTCTCAGCTGATCCAGTGGAAGCACTAAGTTTCCCGACTTCTCTGCAGGCTTTGTTTACATTTTAACTCTCTGCTCCTGGCTGCCTGTAGAGCCAATGAGTCATAGCTCTGGCATGCATCCAGAAGCAAACAGCTGATATGTAAACAAAGCCTACAAGGGAAAGAACTGCTGGTGCTTGTGATGAGTCACTCTGCAAGGGGAGGAGGGGGAGGGCACAAACATCCTCCTCCTGCTTTTCCCCCCTCCCTCTAGCTTTCCACTCACTGGCCAGAGAGCTAGTGGGAGGCGGGGACTTAGAGGACCTCCCCAAGCCATCTGGGCACCATCCCAGAAAAGCAGTGCTTTCTGGGGAATTGGGGAGGGAGTGAGGAGGTGCCAGGTGCTCCTTGGCTGGGTTCCTATGGAGAAACCCAGCCAATCAACAAGGCCTCGGGGGCTGTCAGGGTGCATTTTCTAAATGTTCTGGCCACCCCATAGCTCCTCTTTCTCCCCCTGGCCCCTCCCCTACCAGAGTGGGAGGAGGGAGGGAAAGACCTCACTCCTCCTTGCTCCTTCCACCCATAGTTTACCGGAGGGGAGGGGGAAGAGAGAGCGCTCCCCCTCCCTTTTTTACAAAAGGAGAGGGACTGGGGACTTGTTTGGAGTCCCTGGCCTTGTTGTTTGGAGGGAAGAACAACAGAAGGTGGTTATCAGAGTCACACTAGAGTTATCAGGAGGACTCATCCTTTCAAAAACCTGGTAAGTTTTTTGGGGAAAAAATTCCTTGCCCTAATCTCCTGTATATTATTTGTTTGCTTGTGCTTTCTTTTCTCCTCTGCCCCCGCCCCCCCTCCCCGACTTCTCTGGGGATGCATTACAGGCAGGGGTAACTACGAATTTTGTGAGCCCAGTTGGAAGGACTGTGCTGCCTCACCTCCTCATCTTTAAAATATTTTCTTGGCCCTTGCTGTTTTTCACCCTGTGAGACACGGTCACCCTAATTGTCTGCTTTCTGTTTGTTTGGGGGGGGGATTGGTGGTGGAGGGGACTTGGATGGAAGGGTTTCTAATCTTTGCTGGCATGTTCACTGCATTTAAAATGGTCCCTTTGCAGTGCCAGTTTCAAGGCTTTTCTGCTGCAAGAAGGCCACCATGCCACATATTGGTTCACTAATGGCTAGTCTTTGCATGAATGTTCCTTCTCTGGTTGCAGCAGATGCCTTTTACATTGCAAGTTTAGTTTGCAACTGAACTGTGTGGCATGTTCTGGGGGACAATTGGAACTTCATGCTGCTGCTTTTGTGGTGTGCCAAAGACTTAACATAATATTTTTGACTTGAGATGGTTTGCTTTGCTTGCTCTGTGTTTGCATGTGCACTGCTGGGGTTCACCCTCCTCTCCCAAGCCTTAAGTATGTGCAAAGGCGGTGGCAATTTTGTGGAGGCCCTCACTGCCCATGGCTACTCTTAGTTAAAATGGCCTCTTTGCTGTTTTCCACCTAAACTGTCTGCTTTCTGGCTTTTGGCTGGGGGGACCATGGGACTTGAATGGAAAGGTTTTTAATCTTTGCTGGAATGTTCACTGCATTTAAAATGGCCCCTTTGCAGAGCCAGTTTCAAGACTTTTCTGCTGCAAGAAGGCCACCATGCCACATATTGGTTCACTAATGGCTAGTCTTTGCATGAATGTTCCCTGTCTAGTTGCAGTAGATGCCTTTTACATTGCAACAGAAGTGTGTAGCATGTTTTAGGGCTAGGGGACAAGTGGAAGCATGTACACTGCTGGCTCTGCCTACCATTGGCTCTGACTACTGTTGGCTTGGCCCCTCCCACTTCTGCTCCCACCCTGCACCCCACCAGCCTTGAAACCCACCAGCCACCACTGGTTTCAGCTCTAGAAAGAAGCCACCTACTTTGTATGGCCATGGCCAGCCTGCAACGAACCTAACCAGGCTACAACTTTCTTGGACAATGCCCCAAGAGAAATTTTGAGGGTTGCCAGTTTCCTGTTGTTCTAAAAAGTTTGGGAACCCCACATTTAAACAATTTTCAGTAAAAACCATTAAAGATCACTTAACAGAAACTTTTTACTGTCAAGGAGTAAATCCAAGCTACAGCTTCTTTGGAAGCATTGTAGAGGTTTTTTTAGTTGCTAATTATCTATAGGGATGCATAAAGGACCATTATTTTTCACAGATGAAAAATTTACAGTGCTCATGTAATTTACACTTTTCCCCCCATTAAATGTAAAGATTTTTTTCCTCCCAGAAAACTCTGAATAAGGCTCTATAACGTCAGATATCAAAGATCCAACCTTCCCCCCAGCCAAAATAAACCCTGCCTGTGTGAATTGCCACAATGGGGTATCATTCAGATCGTTGTGTGTTCTCCCTCAATGGTGCTTAAAAGGCTACAAGGAAAGGAAGGGGGAGAATGGTGTGCTAACTCCCAAATACCATATGCTTATACTTAGGGCTACAAATTTGTCATGGAAATTTTCTTTAAAAGTCATGAGTTGGTCATGACAGGAATGGGAAAAAGTTACGGAAAACTCATGGGTAATTTAAAAAAAAACTTTTATTCAATATTGTATTTTATAACCCACCCCCTTAGATTGTAAACCCAGGGATTAGATTGTAAGACACACCCACCCAGCACAGATTGTAACCCACCCAGCACAGAATAGAAGAAGGAGGAAAACACACCCCACCCCTTAGATTGTAAACCCAGGGATTGTAAAGCCCTTTGAAAGCCCCAGGCTTAGACTGTAAGCCCAAGCAGGGGATAAAGGCAGAGGAAATACTGCCATCTCCTCCTGGGCACCTCTTGATGCTCTGACAATGGTAACGTTCTCTGCCTCTGATCCCACCGCCACACCATGCCATGCCACCACTTGACCATGCCCAAAGCTCCTCCCTCCACAAGAAACAACACTGAGGAGGGGTTTGGAGTTCCAGGGAGAGGTCGTGGCTTTACCCAGTGGCACCCAGCGTGCTATTCTCAACGGCTTCTTGCCATGCTGCCACGTCTCCATAGCCAGGGAGGAGTTTGGAGCTCCAGGGAGACACCGTGAATCTTCCTAGCACCATTGAGCATGATCTTCTCACCAGCTTCTTGCCGGCTCTGCTTCAGTTTGGGGAAAATCTCCAAAAATTTGAGAAAACCATGGAAGTCATGGGAAGATCTCAAAAATCATGGAGGAAGGCAAAAGTCACTAAAAACATGACGTAGCCCTACTCATACCTAACAAAGGTCCTGATTTGGTCGGGACAGTCCCAATTCAGCCTCCACTTTGGGTACTGAATCTAACCTGCTGGGGATCAAACTCCTACTTTGAGGAGGGAAAGTATGAGAAAGGGGTGTTAACAAATGAAAGGGGAGCCCCCTGGAGCCCATGGTCATTCCATTCCCCACCCCCGCTTAAGCTGCGACCCACAGGCTCTGCATGGGACCAAAACAGACAGACAGGCATTCTCCCTGCCATAGCCCACCCACCCCCACTCCACCATTAGTGTTGTTGCTCACACAATGCTCTAGGTTGGTGTCCATGACCATGCCCTTTTTTAAGGAAGGGGGAGACAATGGGGGCCATATCAACAGTGACAAACAGTATCACAGAGAGAAAACTCAGGAGGGACGGGACTTAAATGAGCTTTCTGTGCCTGGCCTCTCGGAGAGTAAAAACAGACATGCGGGTGGCACGGAGGCTCTCTGGCCTGGCCCAGGGTGGGAAATGGTGGCCTCCCCAGGTTGGGGAGGGGCACCAAACTAACATGTCTGTTAGTTCACCCTAAGTAGGGTGGGGAGCTCAACAAACAAGGGGTGGCCCTGCTCCCATCCTGCTCCCAAACCCCCACCATGATGGACAGCCATGGCAGCCAGCCTTGGTGCCCGGCCATGGAGGCCCTGCCTTGAGGCAGAAATGGTGGGGCCAAGCACACATACCAGCCCCTGGAGATTTTCCAAGGAATGGATGCAGCCCAGGCTAGCCACCTACCTGCCCTGCCTACATGCCTCAGAGCAATCCTGGGCCAATATTTGACATCATGTGAACTCACCTGCAGGTGGGTTCCAGGCCACAGCGGTCCACTGTCATGTCTGTTTTTACCCAGAGTCTTAAGGCATTGCCCATGATTCCTTGGTACTAAACACGTGCATGTGCCCCAACAGATGGGGGACACAGGAGGGCAGCTGTATGGGTGCCCTATGGACCCTTCACCCAACACCCAGAAGGTGGCATGAGGCAGTGCATTGCCCAGGATTTGCCAACACTGCAGGCTCCACACTTCCTGAGTTGACATCATATGGAGTGTCCCCGGGGTAAACATCTGGTGACCCCATGACAAACAAGCAGGTGAATCCCGTGTTAATGGGGATGAAAGTAGGGCATCATCTCATTTGCTAACACCCAAAGAGACAGATATTCAAGCCCCAGGCACTTTTTTCCTGGTTGTCTCCCAGGAAAATCACTTGAGCAGGGGAACAACATGGAATGCCATTTTGAAATAATGGGAATGTGCAAAAGTCAACAGACGTAACGTACTGTAAAAATGCAAAGGAGCTGCATCTTAGGCAAAGTCAAATGCTTTTCAGGTGCAGTGGGGCTACAGAGGATGAAACAGAAGACCAAAGAAAAGTTGGAGAGGGTACAAATGCAAGTAACAAAGATTAAATAGGCTTGGGTGGTATTGGTGTAGGGATGTGAAGGGGGGGTTGGGGGAGTTTTATGGGGGTCTTAAGGGTTTTTATTAGTTTTAAATGTTTTTATGTATTGTAAGCCACAGTGAGCCTCTGAGAAGGATGGCATATAAATTCAAATAAATAAATTTTGAATTTATGTATTTATAAATTATATATAAATGTGATTGTGATCCCATGTTGTTAATGGTGGTTTTCCATTTGGGGGGGAGGGAAGTAGGATGGGAACACAGACGAACCCCGACTCTCTCTCTCTCTCTCTCTCTCTCTCTCTCTCTCTCTCTCTCACACACACACACACACACACACACACACACAGAGCTATGCCAGGCTCTCTCTCTCTCTCTCTCNGCTTTTGGAGCAAGAACCCCCAGCCTAGATCATCACAGGGTGGAGTGAGGTGCAGCACCTGTAATGTCCCACACCCTAATACACTCAGGAAAGAGGAAGGGGTACCAGGCGGTGCCACAGACCAGGCAAGGGGGTGTGAGCCCCAGGAAGGGACACCCAGGGTAGGAGACTCACACAGGGGAGGGACCAGGGGTTTGTGCAAGGTAGGGGATACAAGAAGGAGTTCAAACACACCACCCAAGCACCCAGACTCCACACCCAGTCACCCAGCCCACACACTCCAACATGTACCCCAAACGTGCCTTCTGACAACCTCACATGACCAACTACAGGAACAAGCACAGCATCAAAGGAAGGGAGGGGGGGCAGTCTCAGAGGCGTTAGCGTTGATCACTGGCAAAGAGGCACTGACAATGAGCTCCTTTTATCCCCGGCCTCTGCTACGGCACGCAGGCGCTCTGAGTGCCACAGCGGGACTGGCGGGGACGTGGCTGGGACGTGCTGTGGCAGGACACTCAGTACGTCTGTGACTGTTGCGGGGGGGCATTGCCTCCACTGTATCATCGCCTTGTGCTGCCGGGACTCCCCCTTGCCTTTGAACAGTCTCCGGCGGGGCAGCCGACCCTGAAGGGGGAGCATGCCCATGTCGTAGGTGCTTGTTGCGGGGCCCGGATTTCATCTGGGTAGGTGCCCACGGGGGGTCCTCTCACAGCCGTCTCGCCCTATACCTCAGACACTGATAGCGGGGTCTGACATTATGTTGATGTGGTCAAGATTTCACACCCTTTAAAAATGAAATTGAAAATCCTGAAGGATGGGATAGTAGGTCCAGAGACATGCTAGTAGGGTGTACCTGCCCAACTGGATTGATGTTTATAGTAGATATCTCTAGCTTCTTTGAGGCATATGTGTTTGTAGAATATGTTACAGTTCTCAATATGAACATTTTCAAAAATTGTTGATTTTTTTTAATATCTAGAACTTTAAACAAATATTTTATATGAAACAAATATTCAAAGCAACTAGAATATTCATGAATTTTTTAGATTTGCATTTGAGAATTCAGACCTAAATTTTCATGCCATTTGTTTATTTTTCCACTGTAGAATATTTACTTTAATGTTAATTAACTTTGTTGATTTAATATTTGTTAATCTGATATTCATTAATTCAGTATTGAATATGTATTGTATACTTATTAAATGTATAACTTGTGATTGGTTACTATCACAAGGTGCAAGAAATGGGGTTTTTTATTTGTTGAGAGAATTTCAGAAATTGGAAACTTCAGCGAATCAAACTTATATACATCAAGCTTTGAACTAATTAAAATCAAAATTCAACTTTGTTGAAAATAGACCTAATTGAACTTAAAGTTGAATTTCATGATTAAAATTAATTCAAAGATTCATTGATGGGGGGGGAGAATCTTTAAATTCCATTTATAAATTGAAAAAACTCAGTTCACTGCAGTGCTGAATAAGGCCAGTGAAACATGCCTGACTATGAAGCCATACATCCAAAACGCTATAATCGTAAGGGAATTTCTAAATATTTATCAAACATCTTCGGTATTGTGTTAATGTAAGGAATTATTAATATTTGAATTTGGCCTTACCTTTAACTCAAATCCCCATTGTAGTCCCTATGTTTCATTTGACAGATGATAAAGTTACCCAGTATATCCAAAGCACATTAAATATAAGGTCTAGACATAAAAATGAGGATAAAGTTGAAATTTGGGTTTGAGAACAAAACCAGTGTGAGTTTTTTGGACTCTTAGACAGATGTTTCCAAGATTTCAGCCCCAGATATCAGAAATCTCTATATCTGTTAGTATTTCTGCTACCTTAATTTTTGATGTTCAGAATTATTATTATTTTAATAAATGACTGATATTGAAGTACTGGCATAGTTTTATTAGACTTACATGTTAGATCCCATTCCCCCTGCTCCAAAGTATTGTACAAAAAGAATAAAAGGAGAAGGGAAAGCTCTCTTCTCCAGTCATCGGAAGATGAAACAACTGTTGTGTGGCACTCTACCACTCTCCATGGTGAACCCTTTTATGGAATTAACTCTAGATCCCAGATGGGGAATCGTGACACTTGTATCAAATTAAAGTTGCACGTCCTTCCTCACATTTATTCAGGTTACAGTCATAAAACATCTGTTTCTACTTGCACAGCCTTAACGAATCCACCACAATCCCCTCTAGGTGATGGCAAAATGTAGCTTCAGATTTTAAAATGTTCTTCTCTAGAGCCAGGCTGGTTAATAGCATGCCACAACCAATAGTTGATCTACCATGTTCTCAACTGTCAGGAATGTCTCTAGAGGCATCATTCTAAACCTTCCACTTGATGAACAATTAATTAGTATTGTAAATGGCAAACTGAAATACATAAACTAATATCATCCCACTCCACCCTTGCTGACAACCATAATCCAAAACCCAATTTAAAGTGTGCCTTATTCTGAAGTTTTGAAATATTCCACTTTTCACTTCCAGACTTTTCAGTGCCTGTAACAAGCCCCAACCATGAGGACCTCATTCTCATCTACACTAAGACATCATTCAAGCAGTATAAAATGACCTTAAAGTTCAAGTAAATTATATTTACACCGAAGTCAAAGCTCCCTTATTCTGATGGCAACGGTACTTTATTCTGTGATGTAAAGGAACTTCCATGTAAATGAAAATCAGGTCCTGGTCATTTTGTAGCTCACACATCATTTATTTAATAGAGACACAAGTACAAGAAACATTTTTGTAAAAACATCCATCAAGTTCCCCAAGTTTATTTGAAATTGATTGTGTATTAGAGGCTAAGTGCCAGTGCTAATAAATCAAATATTAGGCCTTTTTCACACAGACTCTCTAACACTGATAAAATGGGTGTTACATTTTATTATACATGTTGCAAGGCACCCATAGAGCACACTGCAGCCCTGCAACATGTATAATAAAATGTAACACCCATTTTAGCAGTGTTAGAGAGTCTATATGAAAAGGGCCTTACATGCCTGGTTATTCTGTATACTACTAAATTTACACTGCCCTGACGTGAAAGGCTGAGAAATCTTTTCAGTATTTTCCTATTATCTCTTACTCTTAGTGGGGCTGATTTAGAAAAGAACTATTCTAAATTTGAAAATCAATTCTAACATCATTGGCAAGCTGCTGGTTCTCCCTCAAAGTCATTATTGTCATTTAAAAATATATATTTAGCACCTGTAATCTGAATAAATGTAATCAGAACTCTGCATGTATTATTTTGTTTTGTTTTAGACAACTTCTTTTCCCTTTGATTCACAGTGGGTCTATGCAAATGTAAGTCTCTTCATGGCTGATCTTAAAAGGTCATTTTTCTGTTTTGAATACTATAGCACACAGTTATACTGAAAGAAAAAAGTCTCATGAGTGTATGTTTCTGGGATATTAGATCCCATCAAAAAGCCAGTATTCGCAAGTTATCACAGGTAATACCTTTTTCGCTACATGTAACATAACTATATTTAGTAAGTAGGAGGTTTCAGAAAATTTGCCCTCTTCTCATGACAATTATATACTTTAATTAATTTGTTGTGATCATTGATTTGTTTAAGGAATGTATTTAATTGCTTGAATAATAAGACTAAAATAAAAGCAGTTCCACACTGAAGTTGTATATTGGGAACCATTTGTATAAGTTCTTGCTAGCAGCATTTCTCAGTCAGCATTGCCAAAACAAGTCAAAAGGGCAAAACCAAATCAGTGCAAGTGTCTTAAAAGTTTTAGTGTATACTTATAAGAAAGCACAGGTGAGGACCAGTAGTTATCAGCTGAATCTGATTCTCAGCTTCTACCAGTAAGTGTCTGCCTTGTTTCCATGGAAATGGAGATGGACATCAAGTGGTTATTAGTAAAGCAACAGTTTTGGGGTCTAAGCCAAATTAAAAGAAGTCTTTCAAATCCTGCCTTATTAAATACTCATCCTTGCTTTATTTTCAATCATTCAGCTGGTGTTTCTCTTCATGAGAAGTGAGATTGGAAAAGCCACCAGTAGCCAGAAGGCAGAAATAACTCAGAATGAGAATGAGAGCTCTCACTTATAGATTTCCAATGCTGACTGCCTGCTGAGAGCTACAAGTGAATGTTGCAGAAACCAGCTTGAAACCTGAGGAGCTATAGTCTGTACTAAATCAAATGGGAGAGAGGGAAATGAATCCTTAGGAAGTGATCTAATTGCCAGGTAGATGTCATTAGAGAAATGACTAATTTCTATAGCGCCATGGACATCTGCTTTTAGGATAGTTCTGGTCATTGGTCAGGACTGTAAAATGACGCAAATCAAGAGTTCCGCCTTTCCTCTGATGAATGCCTGTTCAAACAGCCTGTGTTCTTGACATAGTCCTATCTCTACCTGATCTAGGTTCATCGACTTTCAGAACAAGAATCAGCAGAAGGATGTTAAAAATTACATTCCTGACATTGGAAGGAATGGAAGGAATCCGTTTCGGATCCCGATCAGGAATCAGTCCAGCCGTCCTTTAGACGTGCCGGCCTGATCCTACCGGGGATTGGGGAGGAGATGTGCGGCGCAACGTGTGGCCGCTCCCATCTGGGCTACGATCTGGAATGGGCCAAGGTAACAGATGTTACTTTTGGCCCATCCCGGATCGTGGCCAATCTAACCACTATTCTGGACCTCCGGGCGGCCGGAGGTCCAGAACCATGGTCATTTTGATCCCCACTAGTGATTCACTGTGGTGAACATCTGGTGGGGAGCAAACAGACGTTACGGAACTCAGGGCCACCACAGGGGATTCACTGTGGTTGACCATGGTCTCATAACGTCTGAAATTACCCAATTAATTAAATAACTCAATATTTTTCCATACTGTTTTTCTTAGATAAGCAGAATGTTCTTTCAGGAAGAACACTGGCTGATGGTTTCAGGACTGACTTGGTCAAATAGAACCCCTCTTTTATAATACATATTTTACAAATAATATATCATGCATATCATTTATGTAGATAAACCTCTGACAGGAGGCTACTCAAGTGGTGTTTATGCCTGGAAGGGCAGCATATGTACCATGGTGTATGCTTACATCTATATATGTGACAGATACTAGGCATTTATAAATAACCTATAATATTTTGGCATCAATTTTGTTAGTAGCTCCTCTGCTGCTTACAAAGAGAACATTTCTTACCTATCCTTCGAAAATCTGAAAGCAAAGTGTGCTGTGGAATTACATTTAATGGCATCATTTGTCAGGATTCACAATACCTGATAATACTGATGTCTTTTACACTGATATTGGACACTTTGTGATTTCAAATCACATATGATTTAAAGCATCCTTAGTCACTGTAAAATACATGATTAATCTGAGGCTGAAGTGTTGTGAATAGAATTCAAATGTTGTGAAAAAATATTTAGAAGAATGACTTCTATCTTGAGACAATTGAAGCATCTCCTTTTTTATCAACTGGCAGGCCACTCTCTCTGGAAGTGAAAGTACTATATTCATCCTCACTCCCACCCTCATAAAAGGGTGCAACTTCCACTAGCTTTATAGCAATTGTGCCTGCTTATTTGAGAGTGAAATCCTGATTCTACTGAGGCCAAGGGGAGCTTTGCTATTGCCTTCAGTGAAGGCAGGATCCGTCCGTTTCATCCAGTCTAGTATCCCTGTAAATAAATGTAATAAACATAAGGGGGCATATTCATGCTGTGGTAAACACATTGTTGACCATGGGGTTATACTAGAGATGAATTTCTTCCAGCACATCTCTGTATTTTAATAAAGTGTATGACCACTTCCATTTGTCAGTCTGATCACACAGAGAAGTAGTAAAATTGGAGAAGCCATGCAAGGGTGGGTTCTTTCAAGTGTTCCTTGGGAGCTACTCCCCAAAAAGAACCAGTCAGCCCAACAGAGCTTACAAATTTGGGGGGAAAGCCTGACCTTGCCTTCTGAGGTACCTCAAGGAGACTGGTATATAGCTGGCTTCAGGGAAAACCTATCAGCACAGAGTAGGTACGTCATATTGGGTGTCAACAGACATAACACGGGCCCGGTTCAGTCTGCTTTGGCCCAGCTGGGCCAGTGTCACGGCGTTATCTTGTTTCAGGCTTTCCAGATGTAAGCCTATTTCAAGCCCTAATGGGAGTAGTGGCCAGGCCAGAAATATGGGCCTGCAACAAAGCGGGCCTACAGTCCGGTCCCAGCAGCCATGCAGCTGGGTGGGCAACTTCCACTAGCTTTATAGCAATTGTGCCTGCTTGAGGGGTTGCTGCTATGACTGCCCATTATGACGGGAAAGTGGGGCAACAGCAGCCTCACGTCGCTCCCTGCCTCCCTCCCCAGTCGGGTCCAGCCACAGTGATGTGTGTTCCCGTGGCCAGAGCTAACCCAGCTGGGGGTAGCTCTCCCCTCCCTTGTATGGTGCCATCACATCTGTTAACACCTGTTGTTTCTTTCAAAAAAACAGCACATAGACCCCTCTAGAATGCGATGACCACAGCTCATGCATGGAGTGGGCACTTCCTATGCCCCCAAATCATCAGACTTTCTATTGTATCTCTGGAGAACTGGAATTTTCTTTTACCTGTACTCACTGCTGCAATCAAAAAAGCACCAGGAGAGCATCCCACCCTATTGATATTTAAGAACCCTGGGGTGAAGAAAAAGAGACACTCTGGGTAAAAACAAATGTGGCAGTAACCTTCTCTGTCCATCTTTGTTCTGCTGTGGCCCATGGGTCACTGTCACATTTGTACTCAGGTCCCCAGATGTTTGCCTGGACTGACCCCAGGCATGTTGGCAGCTAGCCCGGGCTGTCACTCAGCAAAGTACTGAAGTCACAGCCTGGGCTACTGCCCCCCCGCCCCAACTGGGGTCAGTCCAGGGCAAAGCAGGCTACAACAGGTCAGAACTTATGTTCTGACCCGTCCCAGATCAGGGATACCATTCCTGGCCACCATGGCAGTCCATGATTGGCCGCCAGGAGTGCCTGTCCTGACAGTGGCAGGGCTGGGACAACTTCCTGGCCAGGGTCATGTGTGGTTGGTTTCCCGATCTAACCCCAGCCATGTCAGCAGTGTGGCGTAGCAGTGACCTGACCCAGCTAGGGTTGCCGCCACTCCGCTGTCAGTTCTGTTTACTTTTTAATCCTCTTATATATTTTATTTTCCCCCTTTATTTATCTTCCCAGGATAAAGCAGGGCAATATTTTGCACATATTACTGTATAATAAAATCTTTCACTGTACATTCACTTGGGGTGGGGGGAGCAATACTGTATCTACACAGAGATTTGAATTCCCTTTATCATTTTCATTTAATTTTCCCTAGTTTGCTGGAGAAAATAAGTTTTGTTGCCATCAGTACTGCAGCTTGTCTTGAAGGAAAATGAAGTTATCATCTTTTTCATCATATATCATCACACATAATGAACCAATTTCTGTAATGTGTATATTGGCTGATTGTTGGTGATGGTGCATACATCCGAAGGAATACAAATAGATTTTCACAGGCTTTGATGACCCTGAAGTGTTACGAGTAACACAGAACTTATTTTGTCTTGTAAACTGAGAAAAACGTGACAGAGTTTATAGAATAAGGGCACATATGTATCTTCCAGCCCTTGTTCTGACAGAATGCCTCCTTTACTTTTTCTTTCAGAAGGACATTTTACCATTTTTTTTTACATGTTTTGTCTTTCACTGGTTATTAATTCAACTTTGTTTTAATAGATTAATTATTATTCAGCTACATGCCCACTGATAAACACCTGGGAGTCAATCTCTAACTATTTACAGCATTTGCATGAACACATTTTATTTATTTATTTATTTATTTATTTATTTAGGGTTTCTTCTATCCCGCTCCCTCCTGCTCACAGAGCAGCAACATAGATTAATTTCCGTCAGGGTATAGAGGGGTAACTGGAGGTGACACCCCTAAAGGATTGCACTATTCCTCCTTAAGGTTTACCTATGGCAAAAGATGATGATGATGATAATTATTATTATTATTATTAATATTATTATTAACAAACATTATTATTATTATTAACAAACACTTACAAAAGATTTACAAAACATTAACAAAATATTCCTCTCAGGATGGATAATAGCAGCCAGATTCAGACAGATCCAATCCTCATCACTGGGGAGAGTACAGAATCCTGGTCAAGTGGAGAAGGAAAACCTAGCAGGAATTGGTGGTTGGGGGGGAGGGTGCAATTTTCCTAACACACACAAGTTAATTCCTAATACACACAATCTAACACACCCTTCTAATCCCAGGAAATAGAAGTGCATATTCTGTGGGGGAGAACTCCAGGGGAATAAGGGAACTCAAGGAGAGCCCAGGGAATTAAGAAGGGAGAGAGGGAGAAGGATTCACTAGAGCTAGTAATCTAATACACAAAAGGTAGAAAGGGGGGAAGGGCAAGACATGCTAGGAATCCCAGGGAAATAGGAGGGAAGGGAGTCACAAAGGGAGCAGAGACAGGGAAATATAAACACATTAAATGACACACAAAAAAGCACAAGACACTTAATTTTTATTTATTTATTTATTTATTTATGCATATTTCTTAGCCGTCCCCTCATGCCCATGGCATCTCGGGGCAGCTTACAACATAAATAACAATAATTTAAAACAACAATGGAACACAGCTATTAAAACATCTAAAACTCCTTCTAAAAACAACCACCCTCCCCTCCTCCGAAGGCCTGGGAGGTTTTGCAGACCCGGCAGAAAGCCAACAAACTTGGGGCCAGACAGGCTTCCTCCGGGAGGGAGTTCCATAGTCGCGGCACAGCCACCGAGAACACCCTCTCCATTGTGGCCCCCCGTTTTACTTGGGGGACCTCCAAGAAGATGCCCCCGGAAGACCGAAGGGGTCGATCTGGGGCGCAGAGGGTGAGGCGATCCCTGAGGTATGAAGGGCCAAGACCAGCACCTTCAGTCTGGCTCGGTATGCTATAGGCAGCCAGTGCAGCACACAGAGCACAGGAGTAATATGCTCCCATCGGCTCATCCCTGTAAGGAGACGAGCCACCACATTCTGCCAGCTGCAGCCTCCGAACCAGCGTCAAGGGAAGCATGGACGATGGTGGCTAGATCAGAGTTCAAGACATATGGCTGAAGCTGTCGCACCAGATGCAACTTTCAAAATGCCCCTTGGGCATCCAAGTGGAGCTGTGGCTCAAGGAACACCCCTAGACTCCGGAATGGAGGACCAAGACCACATCAATGATGGGTGCCACCACTCCCTCATCCCTAACCACAAGCACCTCCTCTGTCTTGTTGGGATTCAGCTTCAGACAGCTTGCCCTCATCCAGTCCCCCACAGCTTCAGATACTGGATAAGCACCAAGACTGCCAGGCGTGGGTCAGCTGAAAAAGAGAGGTAAAGTTGGGTGTCGTCTGCATACTGATGACGCCGCACACCAAACCTTCTGACAACCTCACCCAAAGGCTGCATGTACACGTTGAACAGGAGAGGGGACAATACAGAACCTTGTGCGACTCCACACATGAGGTTCTGGGGAGATGATGAACAGTCATCCAGTATCACACATTGAGTTGTCCCAGCCAGGAAAGAGCGGAACCATTCAAGAACATTCCCGCCCACCCCAGCTCGGTCCTGCAAACGGGCCACCAACATCTCATGGTCAACAGTATCAAATGCAGTCGAGAGATCTAACAGGATCAACAGGGTCAACCGACCCTGATCCAACTCACAGTGCACCAAGGCCACAAGTGCAGTGTCAGTGCCAAACCCCGGCCGAAAGCCAGACTGCAAGGGATCCAGAAAACTGACACATCCAGGTGACCCTGAAGCTGCTGGGCCACCACTCATCCAACAACCTTCCCTAAAAAGCAAAGGTTAGAGACCGGCCGATAGATGGCCAGTGAGTCAGCATCCAAAAATGGCTTCTTGAGCAGAGGCTGCACCCCACCACCTCCTTCAGGCATCCCAGCACTCTGACCTCCCTAAGCAAGGCAATGACTACCCTGGCCAACGACGGTCCAAACAGGCCTTAACAAGCCAGGATGGGCACAGGTCAAGTTCACAACAGGTGGCCCTAACAGCCTCAAGGACATCCTCCGCATCAGCGGGTGACATCCACTGGAACTGATCCCATAAAGCAGGACAAGACGAAGCTTCCATTACCTCTGGTTCTCCTACTGCCATAAGTGTGGCATCGAAACCATAGTGAATCCGAGAGACTTTATCCACAAAAAAGTTGACAAACATGTTACCGCACAAACTGGAAAATTCAAGTTCAAAGAAAAGGGAGGCTGGACTGACCAGCCCCCCTCACCACCTGGAAAAGTTCAGCTGGACGCGACTTTGCGGATGCTATGAGGGCAGAAAATAACCTCTTCTTTGCTGCCTGCACAGCCACAGCATAGGTTCGTAAACTCTATGCTGCAATACGGTTGGTGGAGGTATGGAAGATATCAAAATTCACCATTTGAAATGGAAACTTCACAATCTAAAGAAACAGGAAGCCAAGCTTAACCATACCTCCACCAACTGTAGTTGGTCCAATAAAAGATATCCCTATGCTACATTTTGTGAAAACAGACATGATGGGGACCCGCTATGACCCGCATGGGCCAGTGACTCCCCAGTGTATCTGTTTACGGGCTGCCAGCTGTGGGCATACTGCTGCCCTGGCCCAGGTAGACGGCTGATCCAGCTGTTGTCCCCTGGATAATTCAAGGCCCACCACCTAGGCCAATGGCCAGTATGGGTCCTAGTGGGCCTGCGCATCTGTTAGCGGCTCCATCCCTGGTGGAGATCGGGGGCTGTCATGAAGGGTAGCCCTGGACCCCTGTGATTGACCTCTATAGCTGCCCATCATGGCGGGGGCAGGGTGTTGGGGCATGCGGCGGGCAGGGCTACCTAGAAGCGCATCTGTTAGTTCCCCCACTAGGGTTGGGGTGGGAGAGGGCTTACCAGCTGGCCCGGTCAGGCGCATGTCAGTTCAGATCCCCTGTGCTGTGTAGCTAGCGTGCTGGGTGCATATCTGTTTTTACCCATCATCTCTATTGAACATAGGAAGAGACATGAATACATTCATGAAGTTGAGAAGTAGCATGTGGATGTGCTTAGCTTACGGGGAGAGAGGGAGGGACCATGGCAGTTTGGTGAGGATTCATTCCTCCTTGGTGGTGGTAGTGGAAACTTAGATACAGTGTGGAATGAGCTTATGATGGCCCATAGAATTCTGACTGTTTTGAAGTAATCATCATAATTACTTATTGAAATAAACTCCCAAGGACAGTTGTGGGAGGAAAAAAACTGAATAGTTTTAAAACAGGGTTGGATAAATTTGACACACAACTTGTAAGACATTTTTCTATTTAAAGTACAGAGAAAATTTGTTTTACCCCAAGATGTAGCCAACCCCCCTTTCTTCCAAAGTTGCATCAAAGTTGTCTGCTACTAGAGTTAGGATTGATGGGGTGTTGTGTTACTAGATACTATAATTATATGTGGGGTGCCTGGTGGGTCCTGCACGCATGCTCAGGGTCTGATTGATCACCATATTTGGGGTTGGGAAGGAATTTTCCCCCAGGTCATTTTGGCAGTTGACTCTGAAGGGTTTGTTTGTTTTTTGTTTTGTTGTTGTTTTCCCCTTTCCCTGTAGTGTGGGTATTACTCACTTGTTTGAAACATCAAGATGTTTCTTTTATAAGATTGTTCCCTGTTATTTCAGCCATTGGTGTGTGCTGGTAACTTCCCATCTCTACTTATGGCAGATTTTTATTATAGGCTTGATTCTTCTTGGTGGGTTTTTCCGTGAAGGCAGTTTGGATGTGGTGAATCCTGCATAGGTTCAGGGGGCTGGATTAAATTAACCCTGAGGTTCCTTCCAGCCCTGATCAGCTGTTTGGCAGCCAAGTTGAGCATGCCCCTCTGCCCCCCCCGATCAGCTGTTTGGCAGCCTGAGTGAGCACACTCCTATGGGCCCCCCCAATCAGCTGTTTCATGGCAACTCCTCCCAGGGGCCTAAGCCTGCTGCACAGCAGGAGTCTGGGAGTCCTGCTCCATGTAGACAGTTCCTTGGCTGAGCCGTGGCATGGAGGGCTTGTGATGGCAGCCCCACTGGATTCCCCACAGGTGGCTCTTCATTTGGACCGCCCTCCCCACCAGCCCAAAGTGTGGTAGCCATCCCCTGGATGGGCAGGGAATCCAGCTGGCCCTGTCTCATTTGATT
Source organism: Sphenodon punctatus (assembly GCA_003113815.1). Classification (NCBI taxonomy): domain Eukaryota; kingdom Metazoa; phylum Chordata; class Lepidosauria; order Sphenodontia; family Sphenodontidae; genus Sphenodon; species Sphenodon punctatus. The sequence goes on along the minus strand of QEPC01012005.1, from coordinate 168,039 downwards.
TTACCCTTGACAGAGCTTTTAGGCATCAAAATGCGAACTCAGGAAGCAGAAAGCTATATTGGCATTGGCTATTGTAGGGTTATTAAAGAGTTAACTCTGTTTTTAATGAGTTAATCAGGACCCATTGCAGTAGTACCTCCATGACATAGGAGTGCTTCAGAATGTTGTTATAAAGGAGCGGTCTGAACATGGAAGAAAGCGCCACAGTATTATACATTGGAAGTGACTCAGATCATTCAAGCTGACTGTTGCATTATTGTATTGCTGTACTATGATAATCGGCCATTACTGCAGAATACAAACGTATTTTTGTAAGGATAGAATAACACAGATGTTGATTTCTTTGTATAGTAAATAGGTCTCGGAGAAACAGTATCAGTCTTTAAATGTTTCTGTTTGTTTGTTTTCTCAACAGAGTTACAGTGAACCTGTTGATGTTAAGGCGTCCCAACAACCTCAGATGATTAATTCAAAACAGTCAGTGTTCCATGGGCCCTCACAGGCTCATTCCGCACTGTATCTAAGTTCCCACTACCACCAACAAGGAGGAATGAATCCTCACTTAACTGCCATGCACCCCAATATCCCCAGGAATATAGCACCTAAGCCCAACAACCAAATGCCAGTGACTGTTTCCATAGCAAATATGGCTGTGTCCCCGCCTCCTCCACTTCAGATCAGCCCACCTCTTCACCAGCATCTCAGCATACAACAGCACCAGTCAATTACGATGCAGCAGTCCCTTGGAAACCAACTACCAATGCAGGTCCAGTCTGCTTTACATTCGCCTACAATGCAACAAGTAAGTTCTGTGAGCTTTGAATCTATTCTGTGAACTGTTGGGGGGGGGGGGGGGGGTTGAACCACAGAAAACATGTGATCCTCTGTAATTTTAAATTGATTTTGTTGTTGTTTCATAGATTATCATTAAAATCATAGAGTTGTAGAATTGCTAGGAATCATAGGTCAGCTAGTCCACCCCCTGTTCTATATAAAGATACACTAATTTTGGCATTAATTTTGCAACATGCCAGTACTATAACACATTCCTGGTGCTCAGTCGTGCATAGGGCTGTGCATATGAGCAACCTTACTCCTTGTAGAGCAAACTTGTAGAGCAACTGAACTACCCTAAAGTTACCCACATCATAATCATTATTTTATTTTTCTAGAGCTCTCCTGCCTTTAAATGACACTCAGAGCACTTTTCAATCATAACAATATAAAACCAATATAAACCCAATTTAAAACAATTTAAAATGGGAATATAAAAAAAGGAGGACAGACTATGGGTATTTTCAGATGTTACGCCGTCCCAATTCACCATGGTGGATCCCCGGTGGGGGTGAACAGAACAACCACCCCCCGTGTTCAATAAAAGCCCCAAACAGATGTACCGGGTGATCCCGGTGAGGAATCGGGGAGGGGGCAGGGCCGCACAGAGCAAGGTGTGGCCGCATGGCCCACCCCCCCATGCTTCCCCGCCGCCCGCCCTCTGGGGAGATGGGTGGGCGCCGCAGCCAATGCGGCCGCAGCCCCTGCCCGATTTTACCACGGCTCGGAATCCCACCGGGGATTCCGGGCTGTGGTTGCTGGACAGACGTTACTTTTTGTTGGTTCCCGCCGGGAATCTCTTTGACCACGCTTTCGGGGATTATCTGGTGGGGAGCCCCGGAAGCGTGGTTGAAATTGACCCCATGTGGGAATCGACCGTGGTGAACATCTGGCGGCCGCCAAACAGACGTTCAGGGCACTTTGGCCCCATGTGGGTATTGATCGTGATTCACTGTGATCTCGTAACGTCTGAAAATACCCTATATTAAGCAGAACCGACAGGGAGTCTGTGGCAGGGCTGTGCTACAAGATGGCACCTGCCTTGTAAATGGAGTTAAAATGGCCACCACAGGAAGTGGCTAAGTTGGGCGTGGCTCCAGCTATGTAGAGGAGGAACAGGAAGAAGGACAGTCTGCTTCGGGGAGCCGAAGGGAGCACATCTCTTCAGGAGGCTGTTGGAGAAGGCGCCTGACTTGAATGCAGGAAGAAAAGGATCCTGAAGGAAGGAGACCTCGAGCCTGCTGTGAGTCAAGAGCTAGCTAAATCTGGATATGGACTGTTGACTGGTCAGAAGTTTAAGTCTGACCTAAGAATGGTATGCAAGATGGACTTTGTGATATTTTATTTATTTATTTATTTTTAAAAATTATACCTCACCCCTCCTGCCAGGCAGCCTGGGGCGGCTAACAAAATCATTCTATAAAAATGCAATAAAATATATAAAAGCATTAAATAACATATACAACAATACAACAATAAGATGGGGAGAACAAAACTCAAAACACCCCCCCTCCACTCTTCTCCCTCACCAAACGCCTGATGGAACAGCCAGGTCTTACAGTTCCTATGGAAACCTGGGAGGTCTGGGGCCAGATGGGCCCCCACCAGGAGGGAGTTCCAAAGGCTCAACGCAGCCACCGAGAATGCCCTGTCCTGCGTGGCCCCCCGGGAAACCTGGGGAACCTCCAACAGGATGCCCCCAGATGACCGCAGGGGCCGGTCCAGAACCAGGGGAGTAAGGGGATCTCGCAAATAGGCAGGGCCCATGCCGTATAAACTTTTATAGGTCAGAACTAACACTTTGAATCGGGCCCGGAAGACTGTTGGCAGCCAGTACAGAGAGCGGAGCACTGGTATAATGTGCTCCCGGCGACCCAGCCCCACCAGGATCTGGGCTGCCGCATTCTGCACCAGCTGCAGCTTCCGAGCTGTCACCATAGGTAGCCCCACATAGCGTGCGTTACAGTAGTCTAACCGAGAGGTGATAAAAGCATGGATGATCATGGCCAGATCCGGAGCCGAAACCAGTGGCCGAAGCTGCCTCACCAGATGTAACTGGCGGAAGGCACTCCTCGCCACAGCCTCCACCTGGAGATCCAGGCGGAGTTGCGCATCAAGGAGGACCCCCAGGTTCCGGGCCTGGGAAGTCAGTGGAGGGCACACACCCTCAATGAGGGGGTCGCCATCTCCATCGACTTACCCACTAACATCACCTCCGTCTTGTCCGTTGATATCCAATAAACTGTTATAGAGCTAGATACAGAGTGATACTCTTCCTTGGGCCTAACCCTGCAGCTACTCACTCCACGGTAAAGTGGGGACCTGCTGCAAGTGATGGAGAATATGGGCATATTTATTCACACATACATTTTTCACTAGAGCTTCCTTAAGCTCATGTGTTCCTAAAATGAGATAGAGCTTTCTTCAGCTTAATTCTTAGCATTACTAGAGCTTCCTTCGGCTCAAGTTTTGATGTTCAATAGAGCTTCCTTCAGCTCATTTTTAACCTGTTTTACAACTTTTACTAAGGATTGTCTTCAGTGCATATGTCTTTCCAGGTTTACTAAGGAGTTCCTTCAATCCCATTATTCCTGTCAAGTCTTCATTTTAGGGCTTTCTTCACCTGTCTATCTAGCTAGCTAGCCTGCGAACCTCCTCTGCCAGGCTTAGCCAATTAAAGCTTCCTGCAGCTTTAACTGTTAATAGTTTAACTTCAAAACAAACCCCTTGCTGGGGTGGGATGCAGGCCCACCTTTCTCTCCATACTGCCCAGCCCTGGGACCCTTAGAACAGGACTGTTCCTGTATTTTCAGTTATTAACATCATTAACATTAACATCTTTCCCAGGGCTTCATTTGCAATTCAGGTTTCCTGCAACCTTTTACTATTACCATGACAGTCTTTGCCCGTGGCTCCCCTCTACTTTCAAAGAGGCTTCCTTTAACAGGGTCTCTGTTACCCTACCAGGTTGTTCACTCCCATTTCTCCTACCATCAAGGAATTTTTTCCCTGCCTCTGTTCCCAGGGTTTACACTTTTCCCAATTCCAAAAAGGGTTTTCCATTATTTCACTATCTGGCCATTCCAAGGATATTCTAAGTATCTCTACCTCCCTGTCTGCTCTTGCTTTTTGTATCCTTACCCTTTCCAATTCTTTTTCCAGTTTATCTATTTTTTCTTTTTGTTGTCCCTGTTCTCCTGGTTTTACGGGACAAGCTATTGTCTTGTCACGTCTTGCGAGATTCCATTTATTACAGATGGAAAGTGAGCTTTTTGACTTAGCTGAACTAATCAAACTAAATTGGGCTGCACTTTTTCCAAATTATATAAAATGAGTTTACACTTTACTTTGATATCCGACTAGCAAAGCAAGTATTGTAAAATGACAATACATTTATAAATAAAAGAGCATGAGACTTTTAGAATATATTAAAATATATGCATAGTTTACTTAAATATAAATAGAGAATATCAGTAGCTTACATAGAATAGTATTGATAGCCAATCAAAGTTACATGATCTTAAAACATTTCTATTTTAAGAAAAAGCTTCTAAAAGCTTAACATATGCACAATTCATTGGCTCAAAGATATCAAGAATCATACATTACATTCTTCCCAGTTCTTCCCTTTGTCTTCCAAAATGATGGTGAGAAAGAAATCCAATGGTGTTTGGAATTTCAGTCTAAAGAAAGTTAAGCTGTCTCTCTCTTCTTAAACAGTTTGCCTGCTAGGAGACTCACATTCCTGAGTAGTGTCATTGCTGACGTTGCTTTACGTCAGTCAGTAAGGAAATACACTGGATTCTAATTGGCTCTCTTAATTCTGAACAAGTAAAGAAGGATTAAATTTTCTTCAAGGTTTTTAGATAGAAACCTCATATTTCTATCAAGATAATTGTCAGATTACAGAGAGAATAACCATATCTTAAGGTTATTTCAATCATTAATTAAATAGATATGTTAGCTAGAAAAAACTAACAAAAAGATTCCTCTCAGTCTGGAGATATTCTATGAATGGTACCATTTGTCATTTAGACATTTAATAGATAAGATTCCAGACACCTAGGCTGGCCTGGCCAGAGGGCCTCTTTATGGCCTTCTAACTCCTGGCCATTTGACTGTTTCCTTGGATACGGTGAAAGTTCATTTGGGAAGTTTAGAAAAAAGCTCATTGGAATGTAGCTGAAAAAGCTTCAGCCTGAACCAATGCTAATCACAGAAGTTGATTTTAGAAATCAGTACTTCAAAACACAAATCCAATACGTTGAAACAAAAAGTTAACATATCAAAACTCACAATAAATACATTAGGAACACAGATGGCCAAAAATATATGCTTATAATAGGAAATACATGACAGTCTGTAGTCCACAATCCATGTACTGGGAACTTTTAACTTCTCCAGTGGTCTCTGCCAGTGCTCTAAGTTCCATCCTACTCCTTCCCATTTCACCTTTGAGCACCCATTTAGGGACTCTATCCCCTTTTCTATCTCAGCAGTGATATTTTTATACTCTGCTCCTGGACTTAAAGATTCAAGGTATTTTAACTGTTCACTTCTGTTTTCTGGCATTATCTCCTCCACCATTAAGCCCTCTGCTTCCTCTGCCTCGAGGGATGGCACTGAATCTTCCTCTTCTTCTAGCCTCTCATATATTCATCTACAGTCCTCTTGTCTTTTTCTATCTTTGCTTCAGTAGCCTCATTCCTCCTTATACCATTCAACTTCTTCTTTTAACTTTTCAACCTCCTTTCTCCTAGCTGCATTCTCCTTTATTACCTCTTTTAGGGAGTTAGACATTAGTGCCATTCCTTTACTTAAGGCATCTAATTGCTCCTTATCCAAGTTAGTCTGGATTTCTTCTTCTGATCTTGGTAACTCTCTTTTTTGGTCACTTATTATTAATTCAGTTTCAGTCTCCTTATTCGCTCCCTGAATTTTCTTAACAGGACCAGTTCCTTTCACTGTCTCCTGTTTCTTATAATCTCTCTCTGTTCTCTGCGGCATCTTATCTTCAGGACACTTCTTTCTCAGGTGACCTTGGCTATTGCAAGTCCAACACCACCTACCGCTTTGATTAGGGCTGCCTCTTTTTATATGCCCCACAATCCCACAAGTCCAACAATATTTTGACCCCCTATTAGTTGGGCTCCAAATCCTATACAAGGCCTCTGTCTGGCGCCCCAAAGTCTTGGCATTTTCCCCAGGTGTATAAGGGCACCCTTTATATAAGTGTCCCTCCTGTCCACATCCATAACATTGTTTCAGAGTTCCCCAGCTGGGAAAACCCCAGTTCCTGCTTTCCACTGCTGTCTGTCTTGATGACGGGGTTTGCAGCTCTCTCCAGTCCATGTCATGTTGTCGTAGTTCTGACTCCAACCAGCTCCAAAGGTTGATAGGTTGCCTTTGCTGAGGGCGCAGTCATCTTGCCACCATCTTTCTCCTAATTGGGATCCACATCACACTGTGGGGTTGGGGTGAACTTCCTGGTTTCGCTCCTTTCTGCTGTAAGGTGCAATCCTCCCTCTAGGCACAATCATCTTCTGGGCACAAGTCTCTGTAACACTCCCCTGCTCCAGGACCTTATCGCCTTGGGGAATCACTGGTATGGAAGCCAGCAAGGTGTGCTCATATTCTCCACCACTTTGTAGCAGGTCCCCACTTTACCATGGCATGAGTAGTTGCAGGGTTAAGACCAAGGAAGAGTATTACTCTGTATCCAGCTCTATAACAGTTTATTGGCTATCACAAAGTCCATCTCACACATCATCCTTAGGTCAGGCGTAAGTCTCTGGCCAGTCAACAATCCATATCCAGAGTCTAGCTCTGTTAACAGTCCTTAGTTAGCTCTGTTAATTCACAGTAGGCTTGAAGTCTCCTTCCTTCAGGATCCTTTTCTTCTGCATCCAAGTCAGGTGCCTTCTCTAACCGCCTTTTGAAAAGATGTGCTCCCTTCGGTTCCCCAGAGCAGACTGTCCTTCTTCCTGTTCCTCCTCTCTTTATATAGCTGGAGCCACGCCCCCAACTTAGCCACCTCCTGTGGTTGCCATTTTAACTCCATTTACAAAGAAGGTGCCATCTTGTGGCACAGCCCTGCCACAGGGTCCTAAAAGCATGTAGAGAATAAATGAGTTTTCAGGTACTTTTAAAGGTAAGGAGGGAGGAACTAAGACAGATATCTGGAGGGTGTAGTTCCACACTGTGGGACCCACCACAGCAAAGGCCCAATTGCCCATCAACTTAAAACATGATCACGGGATCCCCAAACAGATGATGGTTTCTGAGCTCAGGACTTTGGATAATCAGGCTAGCATAATCTAGCATTTCACAAGAAGGAGGTATGTAGTGTTGCTTTTTAAAAGGAAGACCTCAGTGTTATATTTTGCATATCAGCCTGAAAGGTAGATATCAGGTATAGAATAGTAACATTTTTAAATTTCAAGGAACATCAATCTAAAAATTCAGTGGTATAAACTTAAAAGTTGGAAATAAGAGACCAGTTCTTGATGTTATTACTCAGGGTTTATTCATATTGTTACTGAGTCCATACTCCAACAGGCATCTATCAAGCTCCAAAAGAAGTCTGAATTCTAGTAGTATAGCTAACTACTAAATACTTCAAGATACGGCCCCAAACCTCCTTGGACTTTCAGGACCTGATCCTCAGCTGTTCTCAATCTGTGTAGTCACATTGACTAAATCCCCACACGTGACACGCTTTGCACTCGTTTTATGCACGGTTTGTGCATGCACCACAGTACTCATGGTGGGAGTGTGTGTGGGTTGTGCATGAACATACATGCACATTGCGTATGCCATGCACACGCTGTGCGAGGCTTAGGATCAGCCCCTAAGAATTTGGTCCTCAATAAATACAGTTCTGTGTTCTGAAAAGAAAGTGGGTTGGCAGTTTTTATGTGTGGCTTATCTTAACATTTTAAGATCTTTTGTGATTGGGTCTATTTCTCTGAATCTTGTGAAGTCATTTATGCCAGTGAGTTGCAGAAGGCTACCAAATGATAATGGTTGTTTTTTGCATGCATTTTTAACTTACTTTGGGTAATTTCAGATGTGACGAGATCACAGTCAACCACCCTGAATCACAGTGGAGTCAGGGTGGTGGCTGTGATCCCGTGCATGTCTGTTTGAGCCCCGACAGATGTTCACCGCAGTGAATCTCTGGCGGGGGTCAAAGCTAACCACGGTTCTGAGGATGGTGCCAGCTCCATCCCCAGATCCGTGGTTAGCTTGACTATGATCCATGATGGCCCAAAAGTAATGTCTGTTACCTTGGCCCATCACGGATCATGGCCCCGACTGCGGTACGGAATTGGGCGTAGCAGCCGCATTGGCTGCTGCGCCCGCCTGTTATGCTCAGGGCAGGTGGCCAGGGAAGTGGGACCAAGCAGCCACATGATGCGCTACATAGCCCCGCCCCTCCGAGATATCCCAGCATGATGGAAGCCAGCATGTCTAAAGGACGACTGGCTTCACCACTGACCAGGATCTGAGATGGATCCGGGGTTCAGCGTGTTGGGCCTCTGGGTGCAACACATCTGAAATTACCCATAGAATTGATGTTGACAACCATGTATGTTACAGGCAGTGGGCAATCAGTCCTCCATCCTTTTCTTTCATGAGCTCTGTTGTACTCACTACTTTTTTTTTATGACCTACCAGTTATGTTATCAAAGTAATTCATTCATATGTCTGTTGATAAGCACAAATCTTATAGGTGCTGTTGATATGCACAAATCTTATTGGTGCTGTTTCTGAAACCAGATTTGAACATCTGAGCCAGGCCAGAGGAGCCCCCACATGCTTCCTGGGCTGCCCCCACACACTCCCTGGGCTGACTCACCTGCTCAGCTGTGCCACTGCTCCCGGTGCTCCTCCAGCCCTGCACACATCCTCGCTATGGGAACTGTAGCATGCCGCCTGGCTCTTCCGCCAGGAAGAGCAGTGGCCAGAAGAGTGATAGCACAGCTAGGTGAGCGAGTCAGCCCAGGAAGTGTGACAAGGGGAGGAGGAGCTTCCTGGAAAGATTAGTATTATCAGGTATCTCGGCACCCAATAGGGTCTAGGTGCCTGAAGACCCAATAGGGTCTTCAGGTGCCCGAAAATGCAGGTGAGTAGCAAATGTGCGTGCCCGAAAATTACCCACGGGTAGCAAATGCGCTACCTACTACAGCCCTAATCAGTACATAAATCTCAACAATATTCTGTGGCACTTTATTCAGGACAGAAACAGTTTAAATGAAATGTAACCATTCTGTCATGTTGAACATGACAGGGATCCTCTCTCCACCTGGACTTACCTGCTTGCAGCTGGTGCGGGGGGGGCTTGTCTCCTCGCCGCCGCTGCCATTACCACCGCCGCCGCCGCTGTTGCCGCCGCTCGCCGCTGGGGCCGCCGCCGCCGCTGCTCGTCATCCCCGCAGGTTACCTGCGGGGAACAAGAAGCAAGACCTGTGAGTTGGGGGAAGGGGGGGAACGCAGAGGGCTGCCACGTGGGCTGTCCTGTCCCCTCCCCCCCCACCCGGAAGTAGCGGGGGCTAAAAGCCCACAG